>JASAOG010000219.1:0-110000 GCA_030265305.1 Biomphalaria pfeifferi
TTTTAAGGATAAACTTTTGTTTCAGCGTTAGGTAAATTACTTTTATTTTTGGACATTTTAAAGATAAACTTTCGTTTCAGTGTTAGGTAAATAACTTTTATTTTTGGACCTTTTAAGGATAAACTTTTGTTTCAGTGTTAGGTAAGTTACTTTTACTCTTAGACCAAAAGAAAAACTTTTGTTTCATTGGTATTGTAATGATGGAATGGGGTGGTTATTAAGTCTAAATCAGAGGTTCTCAAACTTTTTTTTGACACAGAGACATCTTATATAGTCAAAACTAATTCGGGCATAAATATATTCGGCCTATGGCTTCACAATGAAAAAAAATGAAGGAGTGTTTATTGAGATTATAATTTTGCGTTTAAAATGAAGTTTGAAAAAAATGAATGACTTCGATGATATTGATGAGATGTTTTAGTGTATTCATGCGCGTCAAAACGAGCACAGATTTTTTGTCGGTTTCTTTTATTGGTGATGAGGTTCATTAACTTCATTACAGCAACGAATCCACATTGTACCAAATAAGTTCGCAACAAAATCACAAATATTAACAATGACCCATAATTTGGGCATAATGCAGGATATAAATTTGGAATACGTGTTCTCAAATCTTTGGTTTAGTTCGTCATAGAATAGTACCAAATAGACATATTAAACAGTAGTGGGGATCAAGTTAATTTTTATTCAATTTTTTTTAATTGTACACAATTGATGCCGGAGATATTTGTCCAGATGATGCAAAAACCAACTATTTAATTCTGTTAACATTAAGTCTATCTCTCTTCTTTAGATGTCTTTATCTCTCTTGATCGGATGTCTTTATCTCTTTTGATCGGATATCTTTGTTTTTCTTATTTATATATCTTTATCTATCTTGATTGGATATCTTTATCTCTTTCATTTAGATATCTTTAACTCTCTTATTTTTGGATATCTTTATCTCTCTTGTATGGATATCTTTATCTCTCTCTCTCTTTTGGATATCTTTATCTCTCTTGTTTTGAATATCATTATCTCTCTTATTTTGGATATCTTTATCTATGTTATTATGGATATCTTTATCTCTCTTGTTTTTGGGTATCATTGTCTCTCTTATTTTATATATCTTTATCTCTCTTGTTTGTATTTATTTATCTCTGTTGTTTAGTTTTTGTTTTTTTTTTCCAAAAGATTACTCAATGTTTTGCTTGGATGACAAATCTTGGTTCCAGCTTCATGGATACATTCGTCTGTCAATGTTCTTATGTTTCGTGTCGATCCCAGTATTAAGGAATTAAAAAAAAACAGTTTGTTAACTGATTTATCAAAGGTTGAGCGGTAAAAGGAAAAAAAAAAAAGGGGGGGGGGGGGTAATTAGTATCAAGAGTATCGATCTCCGACACTGGCTCCACACATTTGATGTTTCGACCTACTCAAAAAAGGGCGGATATCATCGATTGAACTGCTTATTTTAAACTAGTTACTGTAAGAGGAAGAAAAACGAATCAAGTGATTGATTCAAAATAGACCAATCATCAGTGAGTGCTTTCTACTTCCACGCTCAGTACACTTACTAACAAATTTATATTCCATTGGATCCAAAGCCGTTATAGCTATCCATTAAATCTACGCGGGCAGAGACATCTTTTATTCGTCAACTTAAATGTGTGATTAACAGGGCCGGACATTGCAGTTGCCTAGGGCCTCGTCTTCAAAGGAAGCGTCTCCCCAAAGTTGAAATGTGTAAAGGATGTATGTATGAGTTGGGCTTGATGTATTTCTACATACCTTGATAATAATTCTAGATGCTTTGGTATCTTGTATGGTTATTACAGATGCGAGTTCTATTACTAAAACATACACCGTCACAAACAAAGACGGAAAGGGCCTGTGCCCAGTAACTAAGTTCCTCGTAATGAAATGGAATAACGAACTTTAATACAGAATGCGTCACAGTCGAGTCAGAAACTAAAAAAACGATGTTCTCCCTTCAAGAGCCTGGCAGTAACTGCCCTAAAAGTCTACAACAATAATCTCTAACCCAAAGCCTATGTCGTCACTAACATTTTGTGTTCAAAGTCTGTCTACTAGAGTGCGTTTCATAAACTAAGCTAAGTGCCTAACAAATGTACGAGTACACTTAAGTGCAATTACTCTAGCATTTACTAACTTCATTTTGATTAACTGACTGTCGGTACACTGTCGTTCTGATTTTAGTTCCAAAAAGCTAGTCCATCTAAATCTATGTAGAAAACAGCACACTATTTTTCCTTGGCACAGTCTGCAAAAGAGCTGACAGCTCAGTAGCAAAAAGCTGGTTTGAAGAAGAAACCTATGTAGGCGTATTCATTTAATGCAAATCTTGAATTAAATGTGAACAATTATTTTAAAACAAAAAATGAACGAAATCTTTTAACGTTAGCTAAATACATTACATACCGAAATTAAAATGTAAATCTACATAGGAACACAAGTGAAATAGCGCCTTAGACAATGTAAAGAAAATACGACTCTCTCTCAAAAATACTCGTCTTGTGCTGTCCCTCCTCTGATGTGTTCTCCAACCTTTGCTTCTCTATCTATAACCTCAACTGCGATAGACCTACCCCCCGTGGTTACACCAGAATCGGTTCAGCTAATTACAAGCACATTATCTGCACACAAAAAAATGTTACTCATGGCTACATCAGAAACAAGCAAGCACACACACACACACTCCATAACACTGATCCCTCCACCACCATCCACCACCACAACAACTTAGCTGAATGGTAATAGCGGTCTCTTTCTTTTTATGTTCTTTTGTTGAAGTAAAGTGCGTTGGTAAATCTAAAAGTAAAGTAAAGTTTCCCCTTTCAGATCTTGTGATCTATAGGGCAGATGGTGTGAAGGTCATCTGTTTCTGTGGCCTGCGGTTAGCGAGGGTGTCATGTGACCAGCACAACGACCAACCGCCTTTACTTTACCCCAACTAACGTCAGGTACGCATTATAGATGGGTGGACTCAGAGGCACCCAAAAGATCCCGAAATGAAAAAATCCCAGTCTTCACCTGGATTCGAACCCGGGACCCCCGCCAAGCGCTTTACCACTCAGCCACCGCGCCTTCTAATCTATAGTTATAGTTATATAGTGTTATATATATATATATATATCTTATCCACCCAACCCAACACTCGCTTCAAAATATCTACGCACTGGTTATGTAGACCAGACTCGGGCGCGTGCGCGCGCGTTTTTTATGGCTTTTTTGGTTTTGCACTCTAAAGTCTACTCACTAAAAAAAAAAGATATATCAATTTCAATTGCTCAAATTTGTATTCTGAAACATTATTGCCTAAGGTTGTTATTTTCTCTTTTTTTTTGTGTGTGTGTCGTATTGACGTTCAAAATAATAATGCTACTAATGATAGGAAGCCTACGTCAAGAAAAAAAAAAAAGAAAGAACATCAACTCATCAACTGCTAAATGCCATAAAGCTTGGGCAGATTTTTGGCGGGAATCAATGGCACAAGCCACGTCTGCTCGCGTTTCTAACCCGCAGCACTTCCGGCCAGAGAGCGAGGAAGCATGAAAGTAATGTTTGGCAAGGAGTGTACAGGACGATACGGCGGCTTGATCTTCTGCTTAATGACGCCATTAAAAAAAATGTCCTTCCCTGACTTCACTAACTGGATCAGGTTTCCTGTTCCATCAAATCAATGGAAGAATTTGTTTTTTCAAAAAATAAAACCAAATCTGTTAGAAAGGAAACAAAAAACGAATTAAGAAATGTGTATTGTTCTTTTCCCTAAAATTCGATAAAATAAAAGGAAGAAAAAAAAAGTACGAAAGAAATCGTAAACCAGACTCGGATCTAGAAAAATAATTATGAAATCTGTTGTTTTTTTTTTAGTCAATTAATGAATATTTTTCTCGTAAGTGGGGGAGAAGGGGGTTCAGTATCAAATTAAACTAGTTTGTTTTTTTTTTTTAAAAAAGATACCCTAAGATCTTCTGTGAAACATGATTATGTTAATGCGATTGCAAAATAGTAATGAATTATTTAAACTTAAAAAAAATAATATGCAAATAAAATGCCACCTCCTTTTTTTCTTGTTTTTTATTTATTTATTTGAGTAAATCCAGTAGGCTATATTGCATGGGTGTAGTTGCTGTAATTCACAGTACCCTGTGGTCATATAGACGCCCGAATTTTATTTTCAAATTTCCTAATTCCCTAAATCTGGAACCTTACAAAGGCTTAGTGATGACAATACTTTCTTTCCGAGGTAGGTGGGACATGACCTCAGAATGAATTATGCATACCAAGGGGTGGGATTACATGGAGGCCAATACGAGGAAAGCGCAAACAGGGACGTCCTCGTATAGCTTGGCGCCACACTTTCATGGAGGACCCCAGAGCAGTGGACACCAGGTGGCTTCAGACATTGCAGTGACAGATCCTTTTGGAACACCCTGCCGCCCAATGCGCTGAAGGGCGTAGGAGGATCTAAGTCAAGTCTAGGGCTAAAAAAAAGAATCTGAGAAAAAAACTTCAATGGCATTGTTAACTAACAAGAGACAAAAATATCCTTAGAGAAATGTGGAAACATCCTCAGAGAAATGGAAAACATTTTGACTTCGTTTTCACCGTTGCCTCTGCAGTTAAAACAGTTGAAATTTAATGGTGAAAAGTACCAACTCTAGGATCGATGGATGATTCCGGCTTCCAGGATAAGAATACACCATATGTTTGATTGAGTACATGAAATTCAAGGATCAAAGAATGATCCCTGCTCGCTCAAAAAAATATACATCATATTGAGGAGAAAACGTTCAATCAGAAGCTGCATGCATATTTCATTTCTGCATTCTTTGTTAAACTCTTTCTCTCCGTATTTAATTTTCTCGTTTCGATAGTATTATTCATTTTGCTTATTTGTATTTCACATTCCTGTTGTGATTAAACTTCAATAACTTTTTTATTTTTATCAGAAAATGTTCTATTTGGTATTGAATTATTGGAGAATGCATCCTGGTTTTACACAACTCAAATTAAAGTTTATAAATCCAAATCAATTTAGTTTAATGTGGGTCAAATCAACGTTGGTATCGTCAATTAGGAGAGAAAGAGTTAACTTCAACATGCCCCCGACTTCATTTGTTTAGGCACATCACATTGTACAAAGAAAAAATAGGTATTAGCAATTTAACTGTGGGATAATGTCTTAACGTTACATTCAGGTTTTAATTTTACAATTGAACCAAATCTGAAAGGCAGACCACGACTTAGATGAATAGACGATGTGGAGACAGACCTGTGAATTTAGCTGTAGGATTAAATCTAGCATAACAACTATCTGTTTTTATCCTACTAATGCCAAGTACCCTGTGGTCATATAGAGGCCCGAATATCCCAGATTAATACCCCAACTAGGATTCAAGTTCAAACCCCCAACGGCTTTGCGTCTTTGTAGCTGTAGTTTGCTTCTCGACCATTGCTTCTCGACCATTGCTTCTCGACCATTGCTTCTCGACCATTGCTTCTCATTTGATTCAAACATCTTGCACAGACTAGATGACTGTAGGGACTCAAAACATTTGGGATGTGAGGCTGAGTGGCACCGCTTGGCTATCTTTCAATGGTCTCGAATTCAAATCCTTACTCGAGCTAAGTTGTTTGTTGAGCGACTGAACCATAAAAACCTTGAAACCCCCCCCCCCCCCCCCCAACAGGACCAGGGCGCACTGAGCCTGCTCTAGCATGAAAGACGTGCCTTTAAAAAAAAACAAGAAAAATATTTAAATAAATAAAAATATTTTAAAAACCTTTAAAAAAAAGCAAATCTAAAGGTAAGAACTCCGCCCTTAAGACTATATCTAACAATAATGCAGGAGTTGAATGTGTGAGGGAGAATGAGCAATTATTTAGGGGACTTAACCCAACAAATTTAGCCATATCGTGAATGCTGAAGGATTAGTTTCCTTTATTGGTATCAAACAAAATAGTTACCAGTAATTAATTGACTATTTGTTTTTTTTGTTGTTTTTTTTGTTGATTGATGCCTTGTCTATGTCAATAAATAATTGTGCAAAGTTCCAACTTGATCCGAGAATGGGTGTGGGAGAAATAACGTGTGCACACTTTTTTACCGGATAGATAGACAAACAGACAGAGTGAGTTGATATAAGCTTTGTAAAAACATACTATTACCAATCCGTGCGAAATTTACTTTCGTTAAGAAATAGACAGAATTTAAGTCTCGATCGTATTCTGTCATTAACACTATTGCTGAAACAGTCCATTATTTATTTTCACATATTTCACATAAAACAAACTTACGAAAAGCAGTTTTCTTTCAATTAGATAGATGTTGACCTATTGATTATTAGTCCTTTCCTTTTTTTAAACATGCTCTCTTTCCTTTGAGCAAGTTGACCTCCAGATCTAGGGATGAATGGAGCGGAGGTAGTGACGTCACCAATCCTCGTCTCCCAGGTTTGACCTTCATGTTCAGCCCCGGGCCAGTCATGCCTGCCCCCTCCTGCTAAAGGCTTCCCAGTCCAAATATGTCATACTTAAGGCTTCCTATGTTTCTTTAGTAAGCCATAGAACCGTCAAGAGACACAACTCCAGACTTGAATTGATAGCGTGACTTTCTCGGTCCACAATTAAAAATAAAAAAAACTCTTATAATTAGACAGTATGCTACATTCTTTTACAAAAAGGAAATATAAAACAAAAACAGAAAATAAAATTTAAAAAAAAGCTTATATTAAACATAGATGTATCCATTATTTTGGATTAAATTCGTAATAGATATAGACTATAAATTATTGCTTTTATATAGCGCTACTTTCATGCTTATAACATGCTCAATGCACTATGGTCCAATCTCATTGTGGGGAGAAGGGGGTGTCTGGGAGTAGGTTTTCCGTGCTGCCTTTAGACGCTCAGTAAACACAACTCTGCTCGAGTCAGGTGTCGAACCTCGAGCCCCCTTTCATAGGTAGCCAAGCCAAGCCAAGTTCAAGCGTACTTAGCCTCTCAACCACGCTTCCCAATTACAATAAAAAAGCATTTATTAAAAAAAAAAAAAGGAACTACCTGAATTCGAACTCATGGCTAAAGCCGACATACTAACCACTCTGCTAGTGAAGTTCTAATGAACATAGAAGATTGTACAGTTATGTATTGTTTCTATAGTCTCGTCGTATTTCATAGTTGTGTTTACTTAGGCTCAGACGACGACCTATAATGGGGACTAATTCAGCTTATACCAATTTTTCAGTTAAGTGAAATTTCTTTCCCTTGTTCGAGATACAAAACAAAATAATGAATTACCAAAAGCTAATTAACGAATTGGTTAATTTATTTTTACTGATTTTTGTGTTGTCAGGTAAAAGAAGTAATTGTGAAAATGTTCAGATTGAGCCCATTTTGGGTGTCGGAGTAATATCGTGTACAGACTTTTTATCTGACAGACAGTAAGACAGAGTGAGTTGATATAAACTTTGTAATAAAAACTAAACAAAACAAAAGCTTGATTTCAAAACTAATCTTAATAAGCATTGTCTGTCCCATTCGTTAAAAGAAGATATAATATAACTCAATTGATTAGGGAACATGTCAAAGAAAAATGTTTTTGTAGACCCACCTGTCTGTGGCGTCACACATTAGGGAGTGAGACCCGATTGGAAAAAAACAACACTTTTACAAAAGCAGACAACTATTTTTAAAAAGTGACTACAGCTAGATACCGAACAGGTCAAGCACGCTTTGCGTTACAAAAGCTACACGCTACAAGACGTCTTGTTGAACACAAGCCCGTTACAAAACGTCTTACTGAACACAAGCCCGCTACAAGACGTCTTGCTGAGCACAAGCCCTGTACATGACGTCTTGTTAAACACGAGGATGAACTTATCAGACTCAAGCCCATTACAATCTTACATGCTCTAATGCAGTATTTCTTTCTCAAACTTTTTTCTTAAAGGAACACTTTGCACACTCTAAGTATTTAGCGGAACACTTTGCTTTTTCTTTTTATAAAGATGAACTCCACCTGTTGGCTTACTAGTAACTTATTCAAGTATTTAGGGAAACACTGCACTACTGCAACTTTTCTCAAACGTCCGACAGTGGGGGGGGGGGGGGGGGGGGGGGGGGGGGGAGGGGCATAAGCATAAATAGGGGGAGGAGTAGCAGGGACAGTATAATATCGTTTCAATATAGTTATATGTTATAGATAGTTATATATTATATATAGTTATATGGTATATATATAGTTATATGTTATATATAGTTATATGTTTTATATAGTTATATGTTTTATATAGTTATGTGTTATATATAGTTATATGTTATATATAGGTATATGTTATATATAGTTATATGTTATATATAGTTATATGTTATATATAGTTATATGTTATATATAGTTATATGTCCATGATTGAATATTAACTAAGTAAAATGTCTATGTCTCAATAATTGAATAAAAAATAATTGAACTCAAATGACGTTGTTTCCTCTTCTTAGTAGGATTTTGTAAAATGCCAAATATATACATGTTGCAGTTATAAAATACTGGCCATATATTACCCGCGGCCCGAGGGTCTTAATTTGCGTAACGCTGATATAGTCACTGACATAAAGTATTTCAGACAATTAAATAAAATAGTTACAAGAAAAGTGAATGTGAATGTAAAAAATAGTAGGAATGGAGCTATGAAAATAGCTTATCGACCTAAATCCATTTTTTAATAAAAACATTTGCTTGTATGCCTATATAGATTAAAATAAATAATTGTGTAGTTGTTGTTTTTTGTTTTGTTTTTTTAAACCAGTAGACTAACAGCTTTAAGAGTCATTGGATATCGGGCTACTTAGGAAAACTCATCATTAGTCAAAGTCATAATCTACCGAATAGCATGCGGAGTTTGTAACAAACATACTCCCAAGAAAAATAAAGAGTAGAGTAACAGACTGTACTCGATTCGACCACGTATCCTTTGTGAGCCCTATCATTACATATCCATTAGTCTACCTCCTCAAAATATGGCGTCCGTACAAAAAAAAATCCCAGCCAACGGCCAGGTCCTAGCTCACTTCAAGACACAACTGAATCAGTCCTGGTGGTTTCCTGATAATTGTCCTCAATTTGACCACATCGCAGTGAACTGTGGGTAATGACTCAAGCACCTCTTGAACAGCTCTCATGGTCGTGTCGATACGCTAGCCTCCGCAGAGTGGGGAAAATAGTTGCCCCAAAGAAAAACACAAATTAGCAGACGACTATTTCCAATGACGGTTATGGAAATAGACTCGCACAGACTGCTACGTCTTATAGTCGAGGTTTTGGTTTAAAATGGTTTTCAGTCTTACGTACGTTCATTTAGTGCGTAGATCATACTGGCAGGTCCTGGGGGGGGGGGGGGGGGGAGCTCCCCTTTGTCTCTACCGTCTGTAATACAAAAAGGGGGAGAGAAGTGGACATTGCTGTGTAAATTTGTGTTTTGATGATAATGCTACTTAATGAAAAGTATTTAAATATTGTGCCCCCCCCCCTTTTTCGCCAATCTAAAACTAAGCGCGTAGAGCTGGTTTACATAACGAAAAGACCTCTAGGAAAGGGGCTGCACCTGTTGAAACGTTTAAATTTTAGTTACCCCCCCCCCCCACCACCACCACCACCTCCTCCCCCGCAGTAAACCAACACAATTAAATATAATTATAGCATCTGGCGTTGACCTCCCCTGTTAGCAGATGGAAGGCAGTGTGAAACGAATGAAGCAGATCTAGCGACCTTAACCTTGAGGTTTTACATACTTTTTCACAAAAATAACACAATTATTATTATTACATATTTCATTACATGTGCTATGTCGTTTAATAGGACAGATAATCGTCGATTTTACATCTGAAAGCAATCAATAGCTAATACAACAAATAACCAGCGATACATATCATAGATAGATTGGCAGATAGATAGATAGATGATAGATAGATAGATAGATAGAGAAAGCGAGAAAGAGAGATAGGGAGAGAAAAAGAGATGGACGAACGGATTGACAGACAGACAGACGGACGGACATAAAAACAGAGAATGAGATGGGCTGTGTTGAAAGAAAAGAGTCCATGTTTTATGGGTTTAATAACTATACACGTAATTTCTTAACATTTACATTACATCCGTATCTTTTGTGTTTACGTGTTGTTTTTTTAATCCTACTTTTTTAATCCTACTTTTTTAATCCTACTTTTTTAATCCTACTTTTTTAATCCTACTTTTTTAATCCTACTTTCTATTTATTTTTCTCTCTTCTCCTCATTTGTCGTCTTGTCCTTTTTCTTCGTTTCATCCTCTTCCTTTTTTCTTCGCTCCTTCTTTCTAAAAGCCTCGTTCTATCCTCCATTTTTCATTTTCCATCTATCATGCCTCAAAAATCTATGTAAAATAGAACGAAATAAGAGATTTGTAATACACGGATTTATGAAAAGCTCACGATAGATCCCCGGGACATTATACACTTTTGGTGATTTAATCTAGTCGAGACACAATCCTCCAATCAGAACACAAGCCTGTATGTTAGTCTGTGTCTCCGCTCGCTGCAAAACGCTTGTTGAGATTTCTCATTTCTCTTTAATTTCAGATGACAAAAAAAAAGTGACAGAGCACTGGCATGACAGTCCAGTGGTATTTGACAAGAGAGCTTAGCTGGACGGGGGTCAGCAGTAGAGCCATCCCTCAAGCATCGTCTAACAAACGTCTCCTTGAATTCCTTTGTTTCTGTCTTTGTTTACTGGTATTTTATTTAGTTCTTTGTTGTTTTGTTTTTGTTTGTTTTTATCTTTGTTTGTTTGTTTATTCCTGTGTTCAGTTCATCATTCTTGTCAACAACCTTTCGGTTGGCCGTTTTCTGCTTGTGTATTGATAACTCTTCACCTGTCAATTCACCTGTTATTTTTGTAGCGGCCAATTCAGTATTGATTATGTTTTCGTTCGTGTGTCTTGACATTAATCTTTGTTTTCATTACTTTGTTATTAACGTCTCGCTTGTTTTACATTAAGGGTCATAAGGTCACCAGGTTATAACACGCTAAGTTTTTTTTAATGTCTTTTTTTATTTTAATTGCATCTCCAGATTTTTTCTTTCATTAAGTTCTTACTATTATCTCCCACTTTCAGCGCATTCAAAAATGTAAAGAATATATTTTGACAACTTTTCATTATTCTACCGAGCTGGAATTTGGCATATAAATTCCTGCTTAGTAATATCCCATTTTAGCTAAATTTCAGAAAGATCGTCAATTACTGAATTTATTTCTTTTTTTCATTTACCATTAAAGCCCTGTGTTCTGTTTCTTGATTTCACGGGAACTAACAACTATATAACATTTTTTAATTACTGAGTATCAGTAACATCCCTTTTGCATTGGCGTGGCTAAGCTGGGGGAGGGAGGGGAGAATTTTTTTTTAATGCATATGACTACCCCCATGCTAAGGTTAGACATAATCTTTTTTTATTTTTATTTTAATTTATTATTTGAAAATAATAAGTAAGTACTGATTTTTTTAAAGTATATTATTTGTTTGCTTTTAAGTTTAAATATAGAAAGTGACTATGCTTAGTAGTGTGCTGTTATTGGCTGTCACAGTTGGTGAGTGATGACACTATATCAATAACGTGAGACTCTTTCCATCCAATTTAAACGTGATGTCGATCCTTAATTAAAAACAAAGTTCAGGAACATAGGCAAGGAAACAATTGTTTGAAATAAGTTGAAACTTAATATGCAGCATGAGCGTGTACTGTAGTTTCTAGGAATATAAAAATCCCGCCTTGGTCCTTGATAGAAGTTTAATAAGTAATAGTTTTACACTGTCTTTACGAGCAGTACTTGCAAAACAATATGGAAAGGCAACTGCATTGCTCTCGGCACCAAAGTCAGACTGATGCACTCCTGTCCTGGCCACCTTCTTATATGCTTGTGAGTCTTGGACGCTGACTGCAGAGCTAGAGAGGAGGATCCTAGCAATGGAATTGAGATGCTACAGAAGGATCCTGTGTATCACATTTAAAGACCGCATCACAAACGAAGAGACAGGGTTTCTTCAGCGATAGGACCCCACGATGACCTGCTAACTATTCTTAAAAACGCAAACTAAAACTCTATGGCCATATTACAAGGTCTTCGGGGCTCGCAAAGAATTTCTTTCAGGGAACAGTACCAGGACAAAGAAGAAGAGGCAGACAGAGAAAGAGATGGGAAGACAACATATAAGAATGGATGCACCTTCCATTGAAAGAGATTCTATCCAAGGCAAAACACAAGAGAGGAATGGAGAAAGACGGTCAACAAATCTTGTGTGGTGCCCTATCGGTCCGACAAACTAAGGGATAGGAGAAGGAGAAAATGGGTTAAGAAAGGTCACTCTACCAACATTCTCAGTGGGCAGTGGCCCAATCTCTTTTGTGCTGGAGGGGGTACCTGAGAGAAGGCGGCCGTGCTGCCATATGGCGCCTATCAAGCACAACTCGACTCAGATCCTGATCCACATCGTGATTTGAACTCCACCCCCTTCCATAGATAACCAAGCAACAGATATTTAGTTTCAAAAACAAAGTTGAAGTATTGTTTGTGGTAGTTGAGAACAATGGTCCATGTTATGTCTGTATTATATATGTGTTATATTATAATCTATTTTATGTTTATATCTATTTTATGTTTCTGTAGTGTCTTTATCTATAGCCTATTTCATCTTCTTGTTATGTCTATTGTATGTCTACAACTAATTTAGGTCAATGTTATGTCTGTATTATGTCTATATTATGTGTTGTTTAGGAACGATCATCATCATACTGTGATCTGACCCGTCACGTCGACACCGTGTAATGTTTTGTCTTGTTTGTACTGAAATCTAGTTCAATTAAACAGTTTAATTTTTTAACTCTCCCACGCCGACTTGTTCATTTCTTTTTGTACTTGCTGTTTTTTTTTTATATTTATTGATTATTATCATTTTATTATTGTAATTGTCGGCTTATTTTCTTCAGATTACGTTTACCTTTTTTCTTAAAACATGTCAGCACTAAAATAATTGCAATCAATTTGTTTCTGTTGCAGGAGTGTACACAAATGTCTCATTTCTCACAGCCGTTCTTAATGTACACGTTTTCTCGTCTTGATTTTTACAAAGATTCACTTTCACTCTGTCTGTCTCGGTGGATTCCTTTACATGTTGTTTTTTTCTCCCATTTCTCATTCTCTGATCAAGTTGAAATCTCGCACATTAATTTATAGTCGAAGATAATCACATGAATCAATCAAAAAATTAACCAATGTAATTAAATAATTATGTTACATATAGAAAAAAAAAGAGGAGATGAATCTTGCAGGATTGAAATATTGCAGTCATTTTGCGGTGCTTTCCCCTGTGTAAGCTTTTTTAAAAAGATTTTTTATTCTGTTTAATTCTTTCTTTTCTTTATTCTGTCTTTGTTAAAGAACATTGTACGTGTTATAAGATCAGACACATATCGCAATAAATACAATCAGGCTAACTCCAGAGACGTTGTTTACAGTTATCTGACCGATATTCTTCGCATAGAAAGCAGAAATGCCCATACGCCACTTTACAAAGCGCGGCTACTCGGGAAGAGAAAGCAGAAGTAGAGCATAGGCCAGTGTGACAGTTAAAATAATTAATTGAACGGAGCTATTGAAAGCATGTGACACTTTATATCGTGGATAATTATATCTTTTATCACTTGTTTTACAATGTTTGTAGTGAAGCACAAATTGCATGTCGCCACTGCAAAGAGAAACATTACAAACATTGAATCTTCCTTTTTGTGTACAAAGCTTGTATGAGCTCACTCCGTCTGTCTGTCTGGTACAAATTATGTAGATTAATTAATTTTGTGTGATACGGAAAAGGGGGAATATTTCTTACTGTATTTAGATCTCTAACAGTAATTTACCTCATATAAGCTTTGTTTTGTTTTGTTTTTTAAAGTATTTTTTATATTTTATAATTAGTATCTACCAAATATTTTCCTACGAAAGGACAGGTTACCTGCTGTTACATTAATATGGCATAGTTCCAGTTCCAACTCATCTACACGACCTAAATAGCGCGACTTTAACGAATATGTATTCTTTTTAAGAAGTAAAGTTTCCCCTTTAGACCTTGCGATCTAGATGATGTTAAGGTCATCTGTTTCTTTGGCCAACGGTTAAAGAACAGGGTGTTATGTGGACAGCACAACGACCAACCGCCTTTACTTTCCCCAACTAAAGTCGGTCAGTTGGGTGGACTCATTGGCGCCCTAAAAATCCCGAAATTCATAATCCCAGTCCTCACCGGGATTCGAACCCAGGACCTTACTTTCGACCACCGCGCCCACATTCTTTTAAAGAGAAAAGAATTAATCAAACTGTTTATTATTTTTTTTTTTAAATTTGTTGTTGTTTTTGCATTCTTAATGTTCACAACAACTGTAACAGTTGCAAATATTTTTTTAAAGCGCATCTTTCATAGTTGTTTTTTTGTAAGGTGCTGGATCTCACTTTCGAAGGTAACCTCGTAAGTGATATTAGATAAAATAATGTTTTCTATTTCTCATTATATCCGTCAAATAAAAAGAACAAAACAACTTTCAAGCCATTTTTTTATTCAGCCAGTCTGCAGCAGAAGTACAAAGACTTTTCGGAGAAGCTAATTGGCCAGATTTTTTCATTAGCATCTTGTGTCTGACAAAGTTTGGCTCGCTCTCTCTTGGGCCGTTGTTAGTTACAATTATCTGCTCTATTATTGATGAGTGTATTCAGGGGTACTTAAAGAGAAGTGGTCTCGGTTGTAGGACATTGGGGTTGACCGTCATGGAACAGAGTTCAACGTCGTGGTGGCACGGAATCTAAGTTATTTTACAATGGCCAATGTCAAACAGTTCATAGACAAACACAATTGTTCATCTATCGTTGTAGAATATCATTATATAAGTACAAAGCAAACGATCATCGTCGTATGTTATATAAAAGTACAAAGCACACGATTATCACTTGCCGTATATCTTTATTTAAAAGTACAAAGCACACGATCAACGCATGTGTATAACATTATTATTTAATATGTACAGAGTATACAATCATCACCAGTATTATATAACATCACTATATATTAAGTACCAAACTACACGATTATCACTTATTGTATAACTTTTTTTATGATGAGTACAAAGTAAACGATCATTGCTCGTTCTAAAACATCATTAAATAATAAGTAGAAACCACACGACTATCACTTGCTTGAGTAACATAATTATTATAAAATGTACAAAGTTCAGGATCTTCACTTATTGTAAAGCATCATTATATATAAAGTACAAAGCACACGATCTTCACTTATTGTATAGCATCATTATAAAATAAGTAGAAAGAACGGGAGCATCTCTTCTTTTAAACGCTAATGAATCAATGAACGTCAAGAGAGCCAACAACTTCAAAGGCTGGCCACCTGTACGACATGAACATTCTCGTTTAAATCTAGAAACAATATCTCCTCGCTCTGGGCTGATTGGAGTCACGTGACAATTTTTAAAAAAAAAGACAAATTACAAAAAAAATCTCTAATTATTATGATTGTGCAGTGTTTCGAATTTCTGGAATAAAATTAAATGGAAGAAGACGCTGCAGAAGAGCCCTGAAGGCGAGAATGTAAACAATTTTAATAAGTGGAATCACAGAAACTTTTAATTTTAGCGAAAACGTTACAGTGAATGTATGGAAATTGGCGGAATGTAAGAGATATGTATTAGACCAGTGTTTCCCAAACATATTACGCTACAGTAGTGTTTCTCATACAGTGTTCCCCTGAACCCTAGTGTTCCGCGAGGTCTGAATAGGTGTTCAACAAACTTCTGGAATAACTAGCTCGTAGGTTACCCGTGCATTAATCTCTCTTTAAAAAATAAGCAATGTAATCCAGTAAATAATTAGAATGTGGGAAGTGTTCCGTTAAGGAAAAAGTTTGGGAAACACCGCGTTCCAGAGATATATTGACTAGATCCAAAGATTTATAAAATAATATTCATCTGTGGAGATAAAAAAGTATAAGATTGTATGAGATATTTGAAACTCGGAGATTTCTTTGGAAGATATAGATGCATATAATAATGGCGTAAAAAGAAAAAGAACATAAATAGATTTTAACTATATTAACAGATACCTCGGTAAACATGTACAAGCACGAGATGCCTGAACATAAGAAAGTTAAACAATCGTATTACTATCGCTTCAATTAAAAAAATTGTTTAAAAAACTAAAACTCGTTAGACACAAGTAGATTTTGTATTGTCATAAAATAGATGCAGATTTCCAGGGGAGGGGAACAATAATAGAATAGAAATTCTGAAACACATCAAAGAAACTAGAGAGAAAAACTTATAAGGACCATGACCAATATAAAACTGTGAGTCATTGAAGACCAACAAAGGAATGGCGAGATGAACCAGGGTGACCATGCGATGGGTAGGACGGTAAGTTGCCTGGCCTTTGAGATGTCGTCGAGAAGACATCGGACACAAGTTTGCTTTCTAAATCGACCGTTCAACGAATACAATTAATTAGTTCTTGGCTGACCACCGCGGACGTGGGCGGGAAGGCGCTACAAATCTATTAGCTCGGACGTACAATAACAGGCAAGCCGTGATAAATCAATGATCGAAGATCTTCAAGCAGGGATCGAACACGGGCGTGGAGAGAAGAAAAAAACTAAAATAATATCAGAGAAACAGAGAAAAATTTGAGAATTGCTTTATTATTCTTTTTTAAATCAAGACAGTCAAGGCTAGACATAAATAGCTAAAAATGGATTTTATACTTGCATTGATTATTTTGGTTCGCTTTGTAAATATTTCAATAGAAAATATGAACACATTGATTAGACAAGTCAGAGAATATATAATTGCTGTTCTAAAGACTTTATTTCGTGGAGCCCAAGTGTTAACCAATCAACACTAACAAGTCTCAGGACAAGTCTACACAAAAGTAACAATTCAATTAACCCATGACAGACTAAAGCAGGGGGTGAAGATGATTTTCTCTGTAGGGAATCAGTTCTGTTCAATTTTTTGTCTTGTACTTAATCGTAATTGATTTTTTTTTTTGGTTTTCAATTGAAATATAAATTACAGTTGAGCTGTCACGTGGTTTTTCACATTGTCAGATGCATTTTCTAAAACATAACCTACTGAAGACTAACATTTTTACATCCAATTTAACAATTTAAGCTATTAAATTTTTTTTTTCAACGGCGAAATGTTTGGGTTGCCTGCACAGTGATTAAGTATTAACTAGGTATTAAATGAGACCTGCTTTAGCCAAGATTAAAATCTGTTGCCGCGTATTCGAATGTGAATTTATCCTTTCAACAGCTTCCAAACTAGAAAAAGAAAAAAATATTTTATGTTAAAAAAAAGCTTATATAAAGTGTAATTGTATCCATTAGTTTGGGTGAGTCATGTAATTAAATTTAAAATAGATCTTGACTAACAATAATAAATCTGTATAATTACAAATATTTTTACCATTTGTTTTTGTTTAGCGCAGTTTTATAGCTTTCTCGGTACTTGAGTAAAATTAACCGCTGTCATTTTAATTATGAATGATTTGTATTTATCCAGGCACAAAGTTAGTAATAACTGGTTCATTTTTTAAAAATTACTTTTGCATAGGGCTGCTTTTATGCTAATAGCACTCTCAGTGCGGTAAGGTCAAATCTCTTTTGCGGGCTAGTGAGAGGAGAAAGTAACAGTCCTCCCTTTAGGCACTCACCAAACAAAACTCTATTCTAGTGAGGACTCCAATTCTAGCCCTTTAGCTGGGTAGTCTACTGGTTTTTTGCTATTTAGACATAAATTCTATCAATTTTTATGTTGGTTCATTCATCACAAGTGGGAGAATTAGTGATGAGTGGTAACTCAGTCAGGCCCTTGTTAATATATAGTACATTGTTCCTAGATAACCCCACCCCGGCCCACAAATGAGATTGGACCATAGCGCTCTAAGCATGCTATAAGCATGAAAGTAGCGCTATATAAAAGTGATAATAATTATTATTTGTTTATATTCCTAAAAATGTACTCGAAAAACATGCAAGCATAAAGACACACAAAATAAAAGTTCAATACTAGTCAAATATACTAAATGGACTAAGAGAAATGATACGCAATATTATGTAGAAACTCAAAAGTTGGTGGCTGTTGTAGCTGCCAGATGTTTAAGTCTGACCCAGTTTAGCTTCGTTCTAAAACATCATATCAAACACCCCTTTCTGCATGTAGGGGTGTGCTTGGGGGAGTCCGGAAGTGGATTTATAGTCTACATCAGTGTTTCCCAAACTTTTTCCTTAGCGGAACACTTCCCACATTCTGAGTATTTAGCGGAACACTTTGCTTATTTTTTAGAGAGATTAATTCACGTGGTGGCCTACTAGTTAATTATATTAGGGCTCCCCGGAACACTGTTTTGGGAAACACTGATCTATTTCATTGGTGATAGATATTTTAAGATAGATTATGGAAAAACATGGATGTTTGAACTGGTCATTCCTCGGATTCCTCAGATTAACCAAAGAGTTAAGTTCCCCTTTTCAGACTTTGCAATCTATATTCAGATGATGGACCATCTGTTTTTGTGGCCCACGGTTGACGAGGGTGTCATGAGACCTACACAACGACCAACCGCCTTTACTTTTCGACTGATCGCGAAATTAAAAATCCCCAGTCTTCACCAAGATTCGAACCCGGCACCTTCGGTTCAAAAGCCAAGCATTTCACAACTCAGCCAGACTTCAGAACCAAAACTATTGGCGAGATAAGAAATGCTTGACTATTCTAGTAACCCCTTATTTGCCAGTGTTGTGGCTATAAGACGCAGGAGTTTGATCAATGAATTTAGATTCTAACTAGATTATTCCACACATTTGTAGCCCACATACCATTATATACATAATCGGAGCTAAGATTCATTATTTCAACAAAGATATGTTCAGTTAACTATAGACATAACATAAAAATTTTAAAAATTTGACATTGTTCGTATTCATTTGCATATATATTTATATCCGTATATCCGTAGTTTATGCGTGTTTATGTTTTCTAATATTTGTTTCATTAGTTTGTTTCCCAATAATTATACACATATTTCTTCTTATTAAAAAAAATTAACATATTGACAAATAAGTGTAAAAAAGAAATTCGGTCGATGTTAGGTAGGTCATAATGGAACCATTACAGCCCTAGGGTCACACGTTTTCGACCCCTGGGTTAAAGAAATGAAATTAGGGTTGTTGTTTGTTTGTTTTTTAATATGTAAGGGGCATAATAGTAAGATTTTAAAACACGTACATATTTTGCTTAATTACTTCCCTTGTTTTACATCACCACCAAATGTGACACTTTAAAACTAGCATGTCAAAGAGAAACACATTTACACATCTATGTGGACCGAACAAATGGTATGGTAACCTGTTATTTGGCAAATTAGTGAATAGATTTTAATCTTAACGATTTCAATAGGGAAAAATTGCATTGCGTTGTTCGTTTTTACTAAGAAATATTCGAATGTTGTTGTTGTTCTTTCTTTCAACGCATTGAAATTTGTTTTGTTTTTTCAATTCAAAGCTTACTAGCCCTGACACAAAGTGGAGGGAGCCCTTAGAAAGGGACATCCAAAGTAAAGCTGGCTGGACAACGGACTCTCTCTTGACATTTTTATCGATGGTCCCGGGTTCAAGCCCTGCCCATTTCCATCCACTGTCGTCCTACGGAAGGTTTGGAATAAGTTGGATTTGAAAGTAAATGATCTTCAACTCTAAAGGAACATCCGAAAGATGGAAAACATTTTACAAACATTTTCACTTGACATTCTACTAGTAACAGCTGCTGACCGGAAGGAATGGAGGGACTAAATTACGCGAACTGTGACAGCACACCTACCACGATGGTGAAGAGAAAGATGACGATGATGATGATGAATCCTGGTGATAGGAAGACAATAAAAGACCATAAAAAAGACTATTTTCGCTTGTAGAACGTTATAAATAATAAACACAAATTATTATAGCTGATTGGGTGATTCAAAATGAAAGCATGAAATATCGCTAAACAAAAACAATTGATAAAAAGATTTCTGATGACACAGTTTTATTTTGTTGGTCTAGATCTATTACAAATTTTATTACATGACTAACCCAAACTCATTGATACTATTACACTTTTGTCGACTCCTCTTTTATGAGGCTAACGGTAACTATAATTTTTCATTCTATTTTTTCTTGTAATGATTCATTGTTGCTTGGAGTCTTTCCAGTAAGCTTTGCACTAGTAAGTTTTACTTCTTCTTCTTCCTCGTTCTCATTGTTATGTTGGAGTGTTCAGATGCCTAGACCAATACATGAGATGAGCTGCGCAGTGGTTTCCAGATCAGGGAGCTCTCCATATAGTTTTCTTTCTAGACGTTTCTCTGATAATATTGATTTTTACATACGACGTTGTGCAAAATGTTCATGTAGTCTATTTATTCAAATCTTTTCTGAATGCAAAGAACATTTGAGTTAAGAACAGAACAATTCCAGCTGAAAGTGTGTTCAAAATAAAAAGACGTCAGCCAAATTTAATTTTAAGATGATAATTTTGTTTTTAAATTATAACCGTCAATCAGTTTTTATTTTGTTTAATTTTTACTGTGAGGCCAATAAGTTGGTTTCCCCCCCCCCCCCCCCCCAAAGTTATACATTAACTGTTCGATTTCTAGGAAAATCGTTAGAGCCATTTTCAAATACCCAGCCAGTATCCACCCTGATCCCTTGAAAAGTTTCCAAGCTAATAGAAGAAGTAAAAAAAAAAAACACTGCATTCTACTGTTATAGAGGATGTACTTGTTTGTGCACAATAATGTTACATTATTATAAAAGGTTTATCTAAAAACATCGCCTATTGTATTACCATATTCTGCACACCGGATACACCAAAAAGCTGGCTATACATGGATTTGAAAATCGCTATAGGAAATAGGGCGACAATGAAGGAACAACAGAGTTTTGTCTTTGGGGCTATACGCCCCACTCCCCATTTTGAAAAAACGCTGCTGTGAACCGTCATTGTCGCCGGTGGAGCTATTCTGCCAATGTACTACCTCACCAGCCCCCTAATAAACGTTAGGGAGACTTAAGTGACAATCAAGACAACACAATCGTGATCCATGCACCCCTGACTTGTACATGTATTGGACAATCCTGACCTAAATCAATCACCACGTGATGGTGGCTGTGATAATGTAAAAAATTACAAAACAAACATATAAATAAATATAGACTGGCCGAAGGAAGTAACTTCATGTAACTTGAAAACATGTATATCTATTGTATAAGGATTTCCGAATTATGAAAAATTGCATGATCTTCATTCTTAGAGATTAAACAAAACTACACTGCCTCCTTATTTATATAATATATAGGTGTGTGGCTGAAATAGATATGAATACTTAACTTTTATACAGCTCATAAATGCTGTATAATAAAGTACACAAAATAGGAAGTCCCAAATTTTCGTTTCATAAAACTCTTTAATCGGCCAGTCTATATGATTAGAATTTAGTATTAGTTTCGGGACTAAGGGGAAAGTTTTACTTAGCTACAAGTGACGTGACAGATCTTTAAAAAACAAGAACTCTCTATGCGACGCTTTAGAATCAAGACGTTTTCTTATTTACAGTAAGAATAAGAAGAATTATATAGAAGGCTAGTAATAGAGGACATCGGACGGTTCCGGTATTAAGTATTAAAAGTGTTTGTTGTTTTAACACCAGCGTCGACTCTATTCATCGACTGTTGGCCTTTCGTCGGTGTTTTCTTTTACAGTATTGAGTTCAGTGTTACCTCCAGTTGGAGATATATATACTTTTTTAAAAAAGTAAAAGCTTATAGAGAGTGTAACTATTTATATAGAACATAAATGAACAGCAACACCAAGGACCAAGATTTTTAAATAAGAGAAAGCAGTGAATTAAATGCGACGAAAATAGGGAACTGCGCCGACCGTGTCCCTAATCAGTGACCCTGGAAACGAAAACACCTATTAGCAATAACGCGCTAAGCGAACTTAACCTTTAGTATTATACAGTCACAAGAAATGTCAGCATTAATGGTACATATTTTGTAAACAAAGTTTTAGATACGAAAGACTGAACGAGAAAAATGCTTACCTTTGATGTGTATATTAATCTTACTGGACGCTACAAACAATTGACCTTGACACAAGACTAATGTCGACCTCGATATCACAGCTGCAACTTCCTTACCAAAGCGAGACGGCTAGGGACTACGCTCGCATTCCTTTTAGGTATGGTCAACAGGTCAATCTAAGTGGCACTACCTCCAGTACTGAGGTCATGAACCTTCTGTATTTAAATATATGCGTTGTACACTTATACTTACTGACTTCAGATGATTGACACAATCAGTTGATTGATCCTGATAATTTGTAGTCAGTTGTGCCCGGTTTCTGTTAATTCGAATCAAAGCATTGACAATTTTCCTTGCGCTGTTTCAGTTTTTCTCCCACCGATAACAATCCTTCGGCTCGTTGCTATCCGTCGAATTTGATAATTTGACTATCTTAACGTATACTATATAACTAAGATACTGAGGACATCACAAATTTCAACTATACTCATTTTTAACTTTATTTTTACGACACAAAAGGAAAGCTGACAAAACGGGGGGAAAAAGACACTCGTGAGAAGGCGGGGAAAAAAAGGTATTGCGGATAAGGAGTCCTTATATAGTATATAGACATCGCTGTCGCCCGACAGATTCAGGAGAGGGGCAGTAGGGGAGATTCCGCACTGGTCGCTCCACCTCGGCAGAGGTAGATAGATGTTGCAGATCCAGTAGAGGTAGAAGCAGTAGTTCTAGTGTAGGCAGTGTTGTACTACCAATAACAATCAGGCAAGTTGTTGTCTAAATGTTAGTGACAGCTACTCAAAAGTAAACTTAGCTTCGCCTGTTTAATAAAATATTTTTTTCGGGCTCATCTAGCATATTTTTTTATGGCTCGTCTAGCATTTATTTGGGTTCTACTCTCAGCTTATCTTCTTATATAATTCAGACGTTACTTCAAAAAAGAAGATGATTACGTCCTACGCGTCATGCATTTAGTCATGCATATTAACCAATGACTTAAATTCTGCCAAGTCACTGGTTTTCCTGGCTAGCTCAAGCAACCCATTCCATGCATTAATAGCAATGAAGGAGTATTTGTACAAATTTGTCCTAGCATATGGGACGAGGAATGTGCCTTTATCATGTATAGATTGAGCGAAACTTTTATTTTACATAACCACTAGTGCCGGATTCAATAGATTTTGAGAATTTTAATCTCTAATTTAAATGTACCTTGGTGTTTCTAATTTACTATATCATTACCGTACCCAATAGATTAAAAACTAGAGATTTTTAAGTTATCCAAACTTGTAACAAAGTGTAGGCGTTAAACAAGGAGGTAATTTGGAAAAGTGTCTTTTTCCCATTATCTACTTACGGGCGGATGTAGCCTACAAGGAAATGGGAGGGGGTGTAGATAATTATTGTATTATCAACATTGCAGGACTAACTAAGAGGTGTTGGGGAAAGGTTCCTTTAACTTTTGCAAACAAAGTTAGGAAGGGGTGGATAAAGGGAACAAATCGAACATAGAAATGTTCTGTCGAATTTCGTTAGGCGCAAATGAAACTTATATGCAAGTTTTTTCGTATCGTCACAGAATTAGTAAAGAAATTAGGTATTACTTTTCAATGTCCTATGTATTGTTACAGAGTCAGTAAAGGAATTATGTATTACTTTTCAATATCATATGTATCGTAACATACTTTCAATGTTCTATGTATTGTCACAGAGTCAATAAAGGAATCATATATTACTTTTCAATGTCCTATGTATAAACCGTCTGCTCTCAGTTTTTGGGAAGCTACAATACTGGCAGAGTTCTACAAATGTACACAACGGACTGTACGAAAGGGATTCTGCCTTTGACATGCAGTGAGATGAGATGCCGCCTCTGCTTTGCGAGTCTTTGATCCTTCGATAACACGGGTGCCACACTATAATGAAGTACACCTGTATTTTATCCCCCTTTCGAACTCTAAAGTAGACGGACTCCTTAACGACCACGATTTTCCGCTTCTAGTCCCTCACAGCTAGATCGCTTTTCGCAGAAACTGTAATTTTTTTTTTTCATTTTTGATTTGCGTTAGCGGAAATTGCTCGTTCTGTTTTAAAAAAGGAACGTTCTGTTCTAAATGGTGCATACCCAGAGGATAATGACAATGGTGTGCAGCGCATGATTACATCAAAAGCTTATGCGTAACAAAGCTACTCGGAAACATCAGGATAGCAGTAACATTACTGACAGCACACGCGAATCCAGGCTGTTAAAGCGTAATTATAAATAAAGCAGCCTACATATTTCAGTAAAAAATAAAAAAGTAAATAGTATCAATTAAGCCTATTTTGTCGTCATTTCAGGTCTGTAAATGAAATCCGGAAACGGGGAAGGAGATTGTTGGGATAAATCCCAAAACCTATAAATTTACTGTTAAATGGCAGGCGTTTAGAATAGCCTCTTACAGATATATGTCTGCTAGTGATTATGATTAGAGTCGAGTGTCTAAGTAGCAAAGCTTTCCATAATGGAAAATAGTTGAGTAATTTTTATTAGAACAGCGTAAAAAGCTTAAAATAGCTTCCTTATGCGTAAAAATCCTTTAAAGTCAGTAATACCTCTTCTTTTTTCGGTTTGCACAAAAGATTTGTCCCATGTGTCCAGCATCCCCGGCACGCAACTGCTGAAAATGTAGGTCAAAATAAGTTTGCCAGGGAGTGTTAACATTGTGTGTGTTATTCGTAGCCTACGAGACGGCCATGTCGACTGACAGGCCTTGCTGTACAATGTTTGGCTCCACCGCCTCTCACTCAATAGTTTGCGCGCGAGCTGTTCTTTACCCCTCCCTACGATCAGGCTTAGGCTAGCAGCGTGTTATTCAAGTAGCTTCTGACATTGATCTTGAACAAGTTGGTTACCGCGTGTGTCTAGGGGTCAGTACTCTTACAATGTGATTAGGCTTATAGTAGCATACATGTTATTGTAATATATTAAGAGCTATGTAAGACCTAGGAATCAATAAGTTCCAGGCCATCGAGCACTTCGCTTGACCGAACCAAGGGACTTGACGCATTGAAGAGAGTGGCTTTTGGTGGAGTTTTCGCTACGTCACTCCTGACTCCTCCACTTTTTAGACTCAAGTCCCCCCCCCCCCCCCCTCACAAGCCTGCCATTGCACCTAGACTATCTCCACTAGTTGCTCTACGATATAAACGTGCCGTTGGCTACACTGACAGTGGCCCGGACCTGGAATGTTTTTGGTGACATGGTGGTAGAAAACTCTCGTGTGTGACTGCGACACAGGCTTGGTGTGTTTCTCTTTCGTATCGGCACGCGGAAGGTTATTTTAGTGCTGTACACATGCAAAGGTTAAGATTATTAGAATATCTAAAAATGTACAATAATATGATACTATGGATTGGTATATTTTTATGGGGGGGGGGGGGATTGAAATTCTTATACCACTTTACTGTTTATTCTTAGTATATATATATATATATATATATATATATATATATATATATATATATATATATATATATATTTATATATATATATATATATATATATATATGACGGATGTTCATTACACGCTAGTCCATTAAGTTTGCTTTTTTTGGTGGTCTTTTGTACTTAAGAAGCGTTTCTTTGTAGATTTGGGGGAATGACCAGCTAGGAAGTCTGGTAGAGCAAAGCATTTTTTCCAGTATTCTGAACCCCAAAAATGCATTTTCAGACTCTTCTACGGCGCAATATATATCCTCATACTAATCGACCAACGGCGTAGCATACGCCGCTATTTTGCAGGGCCGGCCTAAGGCCACTGCAACCCATGCGATCGCAGTGGGCTCCGCACTTTCATAGGACCAGCGCTAAGTTTAGGTGTAAATTATTAAATTAAACCATTTTATAACTTATAACAGATTTCCTGGAAATCTCCTGAAATTGCAAAATATATGAAAAAGTCCGGGAAATCTCCGGAAATTATTAAAATCTTTTGAAAACGCATACAAATCTCCTGAAATATATGGACAAATATTGTCAATTTAGAGTGTCATTCAATATGAAAAACGCCAATCCTACGCGATAAAAAAACGGCATTATGCAATACCGGTAACTGTGTAATCTGGTGAAAGAAGCTTCTCGAGCCTCAAACTAATGAAGAATTAATTGAGTTCAAAAATTCTCGTAGATAGATTGAAACATTTGGTAATTCTTGCTTTTGAGCGTGACCTATGTAGGAAATAGAATTTTTATGATATACTGTATGACTTCGCTACTCGCAAGGCTCGTAAAGTAATTCTTTACGTAGTAAAGAATGAATAAAATGCAAATACAAATTTATTTTCTAATACAAACTCTTAATTTTCCGTATCCCTACCCAAACTTAGCCCCGCCAAATCCGTTTTGCATAGGATCCCACAATGGTTAAGTCCAGCCCTGCTATTTATTGACTGGTGAATACAGAGTAGATTACTTGTTCTCCCCACACCCTCTTTTTTTTTCGCCGCTAAAAACTCTAGTCCGACTTCCAGAAATAAAAGAGTGATCCTTCCATGACTTTTTGGTCACAATGGTTTAGTCCGGCCCTGCTATTTAGTGACGGATGAATACTACTTGTTCCCCCCCCCCCCCCTCTTTTTGTTTCGCTGCAAAAGGTGGGTAACTCTAGTCCGACGTGAGAAATAAAAGAGTGATCTTTCCTTTACTTCCTGGTGTCCAAACTGTGGAGCCATGAAGTGAATTATTAAATTTTGTTAATGACTAGATTTGTTTTCTTTTCTTTCTCAAAACCCCTCTTCGCTTCGCTGATAGAATTCTATGTTTCCTCCCCCCCTTGTCTACGTTCATGGAACTTTCTTTGCTTTAAGTTTTTTTTGTTGTTTTTTTTTGAAATTCGAAACGGGTTTTAATCTCAAAACCCACTTAGGTAAAGTTGGGGTAAGACTGAGAATCTCACCTCACCCTTTCTAATAAAATAAAAACTAGTCACTAAATCCCTTCCCTCCCTGCGGGAATTTTTATCACCGTCAGGGGAAAGGTTGAGTCTCGAACACGTTCCTAATCCTGGCTACGCACTGGTTTCAACCTTCCTAAAACTTTTTTTTATCGTCTAGAACCAACTAGGCGACTGAATTCGATGTACAAACGTTATAAAAGGTTTGAGAACCACTAGCACATAGGAATATACGTCGTATCTATTTTTAGAATGACGTCATTTTATTATAATCGCAATTCGATTTCTTTGTTACTAAGGCTTTTTAAATATTTAAATCTACATCTTGAAGCGACGAATGAGATCTTGCAGTAGATTTAGTTTTTAGCTATTAGTTTAAATCCAAATTCAAGACACTTTGCCGCTAAAATTTAAAAAAAAAACACTATTAGATCTAAAAATAGGCGGTCTGCCATCAACATAATATATGTCTGAAGAAACGAGACTATGCACCACTCCGTCTCGCTACACCGTTCAACCTGTGCAAGTAAAAAGAGGGATAGCAAGATATATCTCGCGGCTTCGTGTGCTCCTCCGCGCGTGTAGCATATCGCGTCGTCCCTGCTTGGACTGTTTTTGACCTATTTTACGACAAGCACTGCGAAGTGCAGAGTAGCCAAGCGCTTAGTCTTGTGTTTTCTAGTATTCGGATTAGACTGGATGAAAATCGTTCCCTTTATTTTGGGGGGTAAGATTATTAACTTTTATTTTCATTCAACAGACATACTCGATCTAGATTTAGATCTGGTCTAGATCTATCTTAGTAATCTTGATCTAGACTAGGCTTAGAGTCTAGATATAGACTAGTGCCTAGACTATTACTAACTATTCAACTATTGTCAGTATTGACACTTGACTTATTCACTTAGACTAGATTCGATGATAGACTCTAGATCTACTTAAGATCTTGACTAGACTTGACCTAGATTGCCAGATCTACTTGATATCGTCTGCAACCTAAGTACGAAAGATCTAGATTTAGACTATCTAAAAATTTAGAATTAGAGATCTAAAACTTGACTTGGTCCAGAATCTAATTTTAGTGTTAGTTTAGAATCTAGTCAGACTAGTCTAGTATTTGAAAGCTTCCGCTACGGGAGGAAAAAAATGTCCTACATTCTTTATGCCAGTTCGGGTTCTTTCGAATCCGGTTTCGACTGGTCGGCTTAGCCACTTAACAAGTGTGTAGATAATGATCTAGATAGTTCTAGGCATTACACGCAACCGCTTAATGCCTTTTTTTTTTGGTCATGTTAATATTCCTCTATACTTCTAAATCCGGAATAGCCAAATTTATGTAGATCTATATAGATATGGATCTAGATCTAATGCATTATTACGCTGATAGATCTAGGCATGCCATTTAGAGCATTGAACTTCAGATCTCCGTGTGTGATGCTCAAACTACGATCCGTGGACCATATCCGGTCATTGGCGGGGTTTTATTCGGTCTTTTGAAACTTTGTCCACGGTGCAAAATGATTGGTTCTATAAGACCCGAGACCATTCGTTATAGTAGGCCTGAACACTGACCTGCAACGTTGCAACCTGTAGGCAGTAGAGACCAATAGCTTGCTGCCACATCGTACAGACCTGCGATGTGGCAACGAGCTGTTGGTTTCCGCTGCCCACTGGTTGTAGGTCAGTGTTTAAGCCTTCTAGAACGATTGACCTCGATTAGACTCGCCGATATTTTTAGGCCAGGATTGATGCAGCAGTTCTTATGATTGCGACTATTAAGGCTTTGGGACTTGCTGTTTTACCATGGCGTCCTCCCCCATTACCGGTACCTCATTTACCCTTCTATTCACCCCACCAGACAAGTCTACAAGCTGAGTACCTTTGAACAATTCTGAATGTATCATATTAAAACAAGATATTCAGTGAGAGAAATGCCTTGATAGGTTGTCGCTTCTGCAGATGTGGAATAGAATCCCCTCCAGACTGGGCTATTCGGTGTTTGGATCTTGCCATTTTATTGAGGTGAGGTGTCATCCCCCGAATTCCCTAGTATACTCACCCTTGTACCTCAGAGAAATACGTAATACATTGTGATCACAATATTCCGGGGAGGTTTATTTTAGGTTGTCGCTTCCTGTGACAACCATTTTATGGAATATAATATTAGTTTTAGTAGTTTTTTTTTCTCAGAGTGGGCTAGAAGATATGTAAAAATGTTTCGATGTTCCTTCAGAGTTGAAGATCATCTACGTCCTAGCCCAAGCTTACCGCAGGTCGACGGGAGATGGAAGCAGGCAGGGTATGAACCCGGGACTATCGAGACGACCGAACGACTGTCAAGCGTGCATACCGCACGACGATGCAGCCAGGTCTTTGCTGATTTGCTATTTTTAAAAAGGGTTCGGGAACAATGTGTTGAAACACCGAGAGCCAGATTTGCTTTCTTTGTTAGCCTGACCACGTTAGGATCGAGACTAAGGATCCTCGACGATTACAGCTTCCGTAGTCTCAGCGTGGTGCCTTGGTGGGAATGTCTTTTGTTTGGTAGCAGATAGGCTAATGGTGGAAGCATAAACTGGTTGCCATCGTTTTACTCTTGGAGCGAACGCATTTATTTCAACGGCACTTGTCCCCGGTGGGAATAAAACAAAGATCCGATAGCAAACAAACCTTCACGCCTTATACACGGGGGCCGTTAACTTCAAAACAGGCTGTTAGGGAATCGGCGCGACTATGCTTCGCCATTTTTCCGTTGATTGTTGGGTACGATTTCTCCTAACGGACAGATATGGAACGGGAACTCTTCACCACGATGTTAAGGGCCATTACTACGATAGGTTCGTGTCATGTTTGGTTCTTCGAATCCTTCGGCAGGCTATAAACGGTTCTCGTTTATAAACGAGAAATTTCTTCATATTCCTATTCCGTAACCGCCATAAAGCCGTGGAAGGACAGCCACTCCAGAGGACGAATATTGTGGAACGGCGTGGTGGACTTGTTGGACCTGGTCATTAGGCATTTCTTTCACTCCCACCTTGGAACTCCGAGTTAACCGAAGAGGGCTATGTTTGTTGCCTGTTGTTCCCCTATCTGCAGACGTTTCACCGAGGTGCCGCTTTGAGACCATGGCGAGTTTAAGTACCTAGGGTGGGGGATGTCACTGGCTCTTATAAAGATGGGCTGTCATCAGACGCCGTGAGTCATTTCATCTTGTGTTGTAATGGTTATTTGATTCGAATTCCTGCCTCCAAGTGGCTTGTGAGTTTGTGGGGTGGCTTGGGGGAAAAGTCGCTTTTGCGAGAGACACTCAGCGCTGCAGATAACATCCTTCGAATGTTCAAGTTGTTGTTTATATCCTGTGGACCCTCTCGCACAGCGGTTTGAGCGAAATAAATAAAGTAAAAAAATAAAACAGCTGATGCTCTAGTTCAAGAAGGAGCGCTGACCTGCGCGCTTCCGTGTCTTTAAGTACGTTTTAACAGCCTACGACTATAATCCTAGAGTGGGCACATGAAAAGTTGATATATTGGGACAGATCCGATTAGGCCAGGGGTGTCTGGCAGCATATATGCCACCCGAAGCATGATGATCAATGGCAGAGGCTAAAAACAGACAATAATAGTGTAGAACGGGACCATGACCCATGCCAGGTTCATCCAAATTTCGATGGCAGTTGCCGACACTGTGTAGAGCATGTGGAAACAGTGATGCAAGAGTGTCAACAGCTTCGACATCTGTGGTATAACGGATCTGCAGTGCCACTCGACCTCTGTGGAAGCTATGAGGCACTACGCCGAACAAAACGGAAAGTAGTACTTCCTGTCTTGTTGTCAATCGGAGTTGATCTCAAGCTATGGATTCCTGAGGATTACAACCCCCGTGGCTTCAGCGCGGTGTCTCGATGGAAACGTCTTGTTTGTGGAAGCAGATCAGCTGGAACGAAAACTGGTTCCCTTCGGTTTACTCTGGAAGCCAGCGCACTCAATTCAACGGCACCCAATAGTTCCACTTGGGAAATAAACGAAGATCTGATAGCAAACAAACAAATTGCCACGCCGTTCACTCGGGGTGGTCGTGAGCTGGAGATGCGACCCCTCAACGACATAATAGAAGTATGAAAATATTCCTGCGTGGTGCTGAGTTAGATTGCAGGAAGAGTCCAAGGTTGGTCGCACCACATATATATGGTATGACCCAACCTAGTAAGGTCACTTACATTGTGTTACCTTCAGGCAGGTCTTGGGGTGAAGAGCTCTTGCTCCACGTCTGTCTGCTTACCCTTCTTGATGGTTAAAGGGATGATACTGATGCACTGCACTCCGATTCCTTAATGCACTTTTTCAGGATTCTAGTTCCGGTGGTCTAAACGTGGTGCCTCGATGAATACGGGTAGCAATACTAGCTTCAAGCGGGCTATACCAGGATCCTGAGAACGAATTCACATAGTGGTATTTCAAAGCAGGTATGAGACTCTAACGAAGACAAGCTAGCTCAGTTTAAACAAGCTGGAGTGCCCGTTCCATGTCACAGAATAGGAATATGAAGATATTCCAATTGTTGCGAGCTCTTTGGCCGCATAGACACAGGATAAAAAAAGGGTGCGAATATTCTCGTCGCAATATACGGTGAGACTCAACCAAGTAATGAGCTCCCTGGTTACATAATAGTAATATGAAGAAATTCCCGGTTATGCTTGGCCTGCGGCTGCGTTAAAATGCGGATTATGACCCAGATTTCTACACTGCATACAATGGCATGACTCACTGCAATTATGATCTCATACATATAGGAACCTTCAGACAGTACAAGGAGTAGAAAGCTCCACACTTATGCCTGTCTTCTGAAAGAGCTCCATCTCGGTATTCAAAAGATAACTAGACTTTTTCGAATGTTACCGTATCGTTTTTAAAATTCTATTGAGGTGTCATCCCTTAAGTTCCCTAGAGCGATGTTGGTATCCACAGGATGCCAGTTCTGCACTTCTTGTCATTCCTTAAGTTCCCTAGAGCGATGCTGTTAGCCACTGGATGCCAGTTCTGCACTTCTTGTCATCACTTAAGTTCCCTAGAGCGATGTTGGTATCCACAGGATGCCAGTTCTGCACTTCTTGTCATCCCTTAAGTTCCCTAGAGCGATGTTGTTAGCCACTGGATGCCAGTTCTGCACTTCTTGTCATCCCTTAAGTTCCCTAGAGCGATGTTGGTATCCACAGGATGCCAGTTCTGCACGTCTTGTCATCCCTTAAGTTCCCTAGAGCGATGCTGTTAGCCACTGGATGCCAGGTCTGCACTTCTTGTCATCACTTAAGTTCCCTAGAGCGATGTTGGTATCCACAGGATGCCAGTTCTGCACTTCTAGTCTTCCCTTAAGTTCCCTAGAGCGACGTTGTTAGCCACTGGATGCCAGTTCTGCACTTCTTGTCATCCCTTAAGTTCCCTAGAGCGATGTTGTTAGCCACTGGATGCCAGTTCTGCACTTCTTGTCATCCCTTAAGTTCCCTAGAGCGATGCTGTTAGCCACTGGATGCCAGGTCTGCACTTCTTGTCATCACTTAAGTTCCCTAGAGCGATGTTGGTATCCACAGGATGCCAGTTCTGCACTTCTTGTCATCCCTTAAGTTCCCTAGAGCGATGTTGTTAGCCACTGGATGCCAGTTCTACACTTCTTGTCATCCCTTAAGTTCCCTAGAGCGATGCTGTTAGCCACTGGATGCCAGGTCTGCACTTCTTGTCATCACTTAAGTTCCCTAGAGCGATGTTGGTATCCACAGGATGCCAGTTCTGCACTTCTAGTCTTCCCTTAAGTTCCCTAGAGCGATGTTGTTAGCCACTGGATGCCAGTTCTGCACTTCTTGTCATCCCTTAAGTTCCCTAGAGCGATGTTGTTAGCCACTGGATGCCAGTTCTGCACTTCTTGTCATCCCTTAAGTTCCCTAGAGCGATGTTGGTATCCACAGGATGCCAGTTCTACACTTCTTGTCATCCCTTATGTTCCATAGAGCGATGTTGGTATCCACTGGATGCCAGTTCTGCACTTCTTGTCATCCCTTAAGTTCCATAGAGCGATGTTGGTATCCACAGGATGCCAGTTCTACACTTCTTGTCATCTCTTAAGTTCCCTAGAGCGATGTTGGTTGCCACTGGATGCTAGTTCTGTACTTCTTGTCATCCCTTAAGTTCCCTAGAGCGATGTTGGTATCCACTGGATGCCAGTTCTGCACTCCTTGTCATCCCTTATGTTCCATAGAGCGATGTTGGTATCCACAGGATGCCAGTTCTACACTTCTTGTCATCTCTTAAGTTCCCTAGAGCGATGTTGGTTGCCACTGGATGCTAGTTCTGTACTTCTTGTCATCCCTTAAGTTCCCTAAAGCGATGTTGGTATCCACTGGATGCCAGTTCTGCACTTCTTGTCGTCCCTTAAGTTCCCTAGAGCGATGTTGTTAGCGATGTCGTGAATCTTTCCATATTGTTAACGCATGATAGAAGTCACTGAAGATTTTTTTTTTGGACATGTATATATCGAAAACATCTTAGAAACTATATCTAGAAGACTCCGCTATTAAGTAGGTCACGTAACCCAAGCCTTAAAACATTTATTTCTGACACCAATGTTCTTGGTGCGAGAATTTATTTTTAATTTTAAGAATGGCTGTGCTGAAGTAGGCCACGACCCGCCATGAGCTGCTTTCTAATTTTTAATCTAAAATGGAATCACCCACCTTACAAATATAGTCTTCTCTTCCTTTTTACACACACATACACACCTCTGGCGCATTATCTGTAGCCCTTTAGAATAAAATGTCTTAACTTGTCCCCTTTAACACTCACAAAAAATTAAAACCTAATTGGTTTTAGTCCATAATGATAAAATCATTTGCTTTGTGTCCTATCTTTCAGTCTGATAAGCACAACCTCTTTCACTATTCAGCCCTCACATTCGTGTTGGCTAGTAGTTCTATTGTTCGAATGCTGCTTTTTTCTTTCATTCTAGATATACTGAAGATTCAATATTGATCATCTCTGCATAGTCTAGATTTACCACGTATACATTTCCTGTGTATTGGAAGAAAAACTTCACGTTAGATAAATTGCATATATAGGTATGATCATGCATCTAAACAATAATTGCTGCATCTAACACAATTATTTCTGAGAGTGATAAATTCTGTAGTGTGGTTTAGAGTGTTTTAGTATAATTATTTTGTGTAGAATCTCATGTTTTCTTTCTACAATACTACACCTACACTACGTTCTAGTTACATGGCTTTGGCTCTCCAAATGGTTCAAGGCTTGTGCAGTGTAAAGGTATAGGTCTAGTTTTTATGAACTGCTACCACATGATTTAGCCAAGATCAATCGTTAGAGAAACCCTGAACACTGGCATGCAACGTCGCAACTGTTTAGACCAATAGCACGTCGTGACGTCAGACATGTGACGTGGCAACGAGCTATTGGTTTAAACTGCCCACATGTTGCGACATCTATAACGATTGGTCTCGATCGAACGATGGTCTCAGATCTAGCCCCACTACAATTTTTACTTGCCGTTTGTTTTACATAAATATAGAGTTGAAGCTAGGTGCTGGAACAAATGTGATACATACATATATTAAACATAAATGAATATCATCACCAGGAACCAAGTTTTTTAAATGAGAAAAAAATGGTGATATCTAGGTTGCGGTCTACAGCACGATAACGGCGCGAGTAGGGGTGGCCGTGCGTGACTGGCCGACACATGTGTCCGATCAGTCCGAGGTCAGCGTAGGCCTACAGCATGCGACCAATAAAACACTGTTGTTCTCAACACTCAGCCTGCGGATAGCTTGTGTTATGACCAGGTAACATTCTCGATCGAGCTAGCTATTGACTCGTCTCCTTATCATTTGTGTTTTGTTTTTTGTAGCACCTGTATAAGCAGAGCGTTAAATTGCTAGGTAGGCCTAGAGTTCACTGATGGTACAGTCCATGTTTTGGTACAATTTGGTACAATGTCCCGTTGTTTGTAAATTAGTTATGTCCCATACATTGGTTGTGTCTACACAGGCATAGGAGAGAGAATAAGAACAACTCAGCAACATAGATTATTAGACTAATTCATTGTTCTGGACTAGTATCTATTCAGTCCCATTACAAGAATCCACAGACTGTATGTTAAACATAAAAATATTGGTCTCTTATTGATAAACTGTTAGTATTCTGCGTTCTCGTGTTTAGTGGAGTGCTCAGATAACTCAGATATACTGTAGTATACAACTAAGGTAGACCTATATTATATATAATTGTGCTTTGGTTTTCAGATCAAGCAATTCTCCACAGTCCAATAGTGACCTTCTATTCTATTATATATTATAGGCCTAGTTATTTTGTATGAAAGTCTTTGTATTTTAGTTCGTCACGTGATATATTGGTTCTCTTATTTTATATCTATGACTATATTAAATTTGAGATTTTCCAAACTACCATCTGGGTTTCTAATACCAACGCTTTGCCAAAATAATTAATGCTCTATTAAGACTATTTGCTTTTCATGTATGTGTGTGTATGCATTAAAAGAAAACAACCAAAAATGTTTTTAGATCTAGTTGTTTTGTTAGACGCTTGTTATTCTTTGTCAGTTTCATTGATTGACTTATGTGTAGTAGGTCTATATGGCTGAGATTATTGTTGATGTATTGCCGGATACACCTATTGAAATGAAGAAGCCTGATAGAAATTCTTAAATAAAATAAAATAGATTTATTCTACAACCTGGAAACACTCAAAATATGAAACACAGTTCAAAAATTAAAAAAACAAAAACACAATATATATTTTTTTTAAATAAATTCACGAACTTGTGAAACAGTCAACACTTCAGCTTACTTAAGTTCCATCCCCCCGGTCTAACCTATTTTTAGCACATGACAAAGTCCAATGTCGTCTTTGCTTCAAGCCAAAAATCGTAAGCAAGATCGAAAATAAGCCGTGACCTTGATGCGCACATTATTATCACATAAACCTACACCAATATATATAAGTGCTCTTTTTATACCATGTGTTCTGTAGGGCAGATGATGTTAAAGTTTACTATCTGTTTCTATGACCCACAGTAAACGATAGTGTCATGTGGCCAGCACAACGACCAACTGGCTTTACTTTTTCCCAATACAGTTACCCAGTAGAGCAGGGGTTCTCACCCTGTGGTGGTCGATTGACGATTTGCCAGGGGTCGCCTAAGACCATCAAATAAATGGATTTTTTAAATCAATTCTTCTATTGCTTTGTAAGTGTGGGTGGGTGGGGGTGGGTTGTAAAAAGGGGTCGCCGAGCTTAAAAGGTTGAGAAATGCTGCAGTGGAGCTATTTGGACTCAGATGCACCCTAAAGATACTTAATTAAAAAAAACCAGTCTTAACCAGGATATTAACCCAGTACCCAAAAGCCAAACACTTTACCAATATATTATTATATATATTTATAAACTAGTCGACCGGCGGCGTAGCATACGCCGCTATTTTGCAGGGCCTGCCTTAGGCCACTGCAACCTATGCGACAGCGTGGGCCCGCACTTTCATTCATAGGACCCGCGCTAATTCTAGGTGTATAAATTATTAAATTAAACCATTTCTTAACTTATAATTGATTACCTGCGGCCACCTGATTTACTAGGAGCTCCTGGGAATCTCCTGAAATTGCAAAATATATGAAAAAGTCCTGGAAAACTTGGAAATTATAAAAGTTTATTGAAAAGTCATACAAATCTCCTGAAATATATAGACAAAAATTGTCATTTTGGGGTGTCAATATGAAAAACGACAATCTTACGCATGATTAAAAAAACGGCATTATCAATTGTGTAATCTGGTGAAAGAAGCTTCTCGCGCCTCAAACTAATGAAGACTTGAGGTCAACAATTCTCAAAGATAGATTGAAACATTTGGTAATTTTTGCTACTGAGCGTGATCTATGTAGGAAACGGAATTCTTATGATATACTGTATGACTTCGCTACACGCAAGGCTCATATAGTAATTCTGTACGTAGTAAAGAATGAATCAAATGTAAAGACGAATATATTTTCTAATAAAAACACTTATTATCTGTATCCCTACCCAAACTGGGCCCTGCGAAATCTGTTTTGCATTGGGCCCCACAATGGTTAAGTCCGGCCCTGCTATTTAGTGACGAGTGAATACTACTTGTTCTCTCCCCCCCCCCCCCCCCCCCCCCCCACTGGTACGGCGTACCGACACCTTTTTCAATGTGAGGAATAATTATATTACTTTTCTTGTATTTTTTTGTTTGTTTATTATTAATAATTTATTAGTAGTTAAAAGTTAGGCAATCCATCACTGAGTACTGGCACCTATTATTTATTTTACGAAAAAAGCATTGTAATATATATATATATACAGATTACACAGATCTACAAAACTTAGTCAACTGATTTATGTTTGTTTTAGTATTCTATGCCACAATTTTTGGTTGGCATAATGTTTGAACCCAAAGACTTTTGCTAATTGAACTTTGCCAAATACACTAGAAATATTATTATTCTGTTGTTTTATATAGAAGTCTCATCACTTTTTTTAAATGTTTGATTGCAGGAGAGAAGGCTTTGTAAGTAGTCAAAATAATAGCAAGGCTTGTTTTACTAAACCAAAACAGTATAATGGCATCGACAAACCATTAGAGGGCTAGTTACCAGTGTGGATAGAATCACAAAGCTTTGTTATCTCAATGTTCTCTTTGGTAAAGAAATTAAGAAATGGCTTCAACATCATCATGTTACAATGAGCAAAGCACTTCCTCAAACACATCTTCAACTGCATCATCCACCACTCCTTCCAGCAGCCAAAAGTCAGATAAGCAGGAAGTTATTGATGTTGAAGAAGAAGCTGAAGATGATTGTATGGTGGTCAAAATTGACCTCAGCAAGTGCCATCTTTCCTATGGGAAAATTATCAACAACTTAGAATTGGTTATTGATGATAGTGATGATGATGATGATGATGAAGGGAGGAAAAAAAATGGAAAAAATAGTGACAAACACAATTCATCACTGCTAACCTCTGCTATAGATAAGCAACACCCTCCAACTGCAAATGATTCCTCTGTAGATATAGATGACTCAATGAATGCAGTAATCAAGGTTGAACAGACTACTGATTTGAATACAGATGAACAGGAAGAAAACTCTTGTGATATGAATGCAGACTCACCAGAGCTCAGCAATGATTCAACAAATACACAAACATTTCAGGCACAAGCATCTAATCTAAGTGATAATTCTGTTCCAAATCAACCTGCAACAGAAAAGTCAAAGCAGACAGCATGCAAGTTGTGCTCAAAATTGTTTCACACCCGCTCAGCTTTAGTTTATCACATGATTGAAGACCACAAAGAGGTATCAAACACAAGGGCCAAAAATCTGCAACAGAATAATCCAAATGAGAATGATTCAATACTTAAGTCTGCTTTGCAAGAGAAAGTCACTTCACCAGCTGGCGAGACTAAGACAGTTGAAGCAGGCAGTGCCTTAGTGAGCGTCAACCCACTCAATTCACTAACACACTGCACTGTCAACCCCCCTGCTTATTATCCAAGCATCATAACTACTTTGCCAACCACTCAGAGTGTTGCTACCAGTTTGCCTGAAAATCAGAGTGCTTTAGTCGTTCTGCCTTCTACTCAGTGTTCTACACCCAATTTGCTTATTAACCAGACTGGGAATGTCAGTTTGCCTAGTAATCTCTATGTACCAGCTAATGTGACTGGTTATCCCCAGAGAATGCCAGTCTGTTTGGTAACCAATCAGCCATTTCCTTTCAATGCACCTAATCTTCAAAGTGCTGCATTCCTTCCAACACAATATGTCAATGTCACAAGACCACAAAAAAAAAATGCACCACTTGTTCAGACTGTAGCTTCTACAACTAAATATAAATCTTCTTCTGGAACAACACCCCCCAAGTTATCTTCCCCTGCTCTCAGGAGTCTTTTGAAAATTCCAAGTAATTTTAGCAATGCCAATAATGATAGTATTACACCAGTCATAGTGTCTGTTTCAACCATCACTGATCCTATGACACCTTTCCATCCATCCAACAATAATGTAGTAACACCTCTCAATACACCTCTGTCTCACATCAATGACTCAGTGACATCTGCTAATACACCCACATGTACTATCAAAGAAACTGGTAGACCTGTTTATACATTACATACTAGTATTAATTCGCTTTTGCCTCTCACAGTACCATCCACTATCAAGATGTCAACTGTAAATCACTCCGCCACTACCATCACTAATTCTGTAACTCCTGTCAGCCAGTCTGCTATCTCTGTAACACCTGTCAGTCAGTCTGCTATCTCTGTAACACCTGTCAGTCAGTCTGCTATCTCTGTAACACCTGTCAGTCAGTCTTCTATCTCTGTGACACTTGTCTCTGCTGTCACAACTGTGGACTCCAATAAAGTAAATCTGCCTCAAACATACTGTGTTTGCTGTGAATGCTGTAGACAATGGTTCCCAAATTATTCCTGTCTTAGGGAGCATCTTAAAACTGAAATGAAATGTAAAAATTTTCATGATGAATTATTTAAACCTAAAGGCAACCTAAAACAACCTAAACCTCAACCTAAAAGTGCATTCTCTAAAAAACCCAACATTTCCTGTTTATCCTGCAAAAGAAAATTTGCAACAGATGCTATGTTGAGTTTTCACTTGCACCAGAATGCACAGTGCAGAAATGTTAATAAAACATCTGATAAGTCAGAAAGGAATTCTTCAACTAAAAAAAATACTTCAGTCACAACAAAGGAGAGTTCTCCAATTATCAAAAGTATTCCCATTCCTCATGTTGAGGCTCAGCCTGCAGCTATAACCATTATAGATGTTTCTGGCAATTCTGAACCAATGGCTACTAAAGATAAAACTTCTTTTGTGCAAGATCAGGAAATGATGGATGCCCAACCAAGCTCCCAACAAGATATTAGTCCAATTGAGAATCAACAAAAAACTCAATGCAGACCTCAAACCTGTGACTTAACTTCTGAGAAAACATCCTTCAAGATCAGATCCTTCAATGTAGACAATTTGAAAGCAAACCCAAAGGTTACACATGCAAACAATGAACTTCAACTAACCAGTAAGCCTGAGACTGTAAACATTCCTGATGCAGCTTTGGCTATAGATACAGTAGTGCAACTTAATGACATTAAAGAGGCTGCATCCCCATACCAGAGCAAGAGTAAAAAAGAATCAGATTGTCTCCCCTTAAGCGTTGACGATTCAGATTCTTCTTCATTGGAGGAGGGTAGCGAGGAAAGTGCCAGCTCCAGCGATGAAGATGCTGTAGTGGAGTATAAATGTAAACATTGCAGTGCGAGTTTCACTCACCGCTCTGATTTGAGGAAACATTTGAAGACACACAATAAGGGCCCAGCAGGATGTGCCACTACTAAGAGAAAGATACACTGCAAAGTGTGCAAGAAAAAATTCAAAGACAACACTGGCCTTCAAGCCCACTTGCTTCAACGACGATTCTGCTTTTTGCATGTAACAAGAGCTTTTCGGGATAGTTGTGAACAAGGCTCTCATGTTTGTCAAATGTGCAAAAAATCATTGACGTCTGCTTTAGATTTAAGTAAACACTGCTATAAAACACTGACTTGTCGGTTGCGCTACATTGACCTGGTGCTACAAAACATTAAGAAGCATGAACAGACCTTGAGTAATATCCCAGCATTAAGTCAAAATACTAATACACCATCTTTGTTGCGTGAAAAAGTTGATAATACTCAAGAGATCTCTAAGTCTCTTGGAATAGTCAGTCAGGTCAAGTATTACCCAGTTGCTCCTGTTGTCAATAGTCCTGTAATTGAAGATACAGTTTCTTCAGCTTCAAACACAAGCCCAATCAATGGTATCAACCAGGTGAACATTTTTCCAGCCATCAGCTCTAGTGTCACCATGAATCCTTCAGATGTAGCTCTTGCCAGTTTCACAAATCCAACAAATAATTCAATCAACGAAAATTCAAATTTAAGGAAATGCTTGTGCTGCAAGGTGGAATATTCACATTTTTTAAAGCACATTTTAACCAACAAGAACTGTTTATATTTTTATGTTTCCTATCCAAAAGAAAGACCTAGTAAGGTCCCCTTTTGTTTTGATTGCAGGAGAAAATTTGATTCATTGGAGCTTTGTTCCAAACATAAATGTGTAACCCTTTCTATTGAGTGTTTGAAATGTGGATTACGGTTCACTTCTGATTCCCGTTTAAAGATGCACAGTCGTCACTGTCCTGTTTTGTTAGCCAGTAAGGCTGTGCCCAAGTCTGGAAATGATGCCAAAGTTTTGAGTGATAGTCCCTCACCCTCTTGCACTTCCTTTTCCTGCTTGATCTGCTCTGCCCAATTTGCTACACTGAAGCTCCTCATGGACCACAGTCAACAGCACACAGAAGAACATCCTTTTGTTTGCCATAGATGTAACACAACTTTCTATCATTACAATCGATTTGTCTCGCACCAGGCATACCATATAAGGATGGACAAGGAAGCTGGAGTTAGTAATACAGATCCATTAATTAAAGGAAACCCTCTTACAACTGCTATTGTTCCATTGAAGGACAACACTTCCAATTCTGCCAATGATAGAGTAGCAGACGATGGTACTGGTACAAAGCAAATTTATGAATGTTTCATCTGTCCTCAAGTTTTCTATGACTTCAGTGCTCATAAAAGCCACATAGAAGCACATTCCAGGAGCTCCTACAGCTCTTGCAACATTTGCTTTGAAAACTTCCCGTCTGATGAAGCTCTACAACAACATTCCAAGCAACATGAAATATCAAAGACTTCCAGAACACATGTGAACAACAGCAATAAATGGGCACCTGTACAGGTTAAAGCTGAAGCCCCAGTACCTGTATCAACTATGAATTGTCTGTACTGTCATCTAGTGCTCACCAGCTCAATGGACAAACAAGATCATCTTTCACAGTCTGTGTCTTGTAAAAGTATAATGTCCTGCATTTTAGAAAAACATTTTTTTATTCACCCTTCCATTGACCAGGGTCAGTTAAACAGTTTCACTTTCAAGCCAAACCAATGTCAGTTTTGCTTTGAGTCTTTCTTTGATGTAATCTCTCACATCATAGAAACTCCTTGTCTGACATTATTGGAAGCAGGAGTTTTGAAATATAGGTCCAGTTTCAGTTCATTTAATGAGAGCAATTCTGAAAAAATGTCTTCAGAAAATCATCATCTGACTAAGCGAAAATTCCCTTTGCCAGCCCCAGCACCAGAAATATCCTTAGAATATTCAAAAGAAGAGCATTTGTATTGTTTTTCCTGTAGAAAGTATTTTACTACCGCTTATAGTGTAATTCAACACAACAGTTATTTACACCATAGACTGATATCTCGCAGAATCCATCTCAAAATGGGCAAAGATGGAAACAATTTTTGTAAAATATGTAGGAAATCATTTGGTGAAACTCACAGAAGAAAATTCATTGATCATATGTTCCAAATGCATAATGAAGGCTCCAGCAGACTTTTAAATTTTGTTGACAAGGGTTCTTCAAATGTACAGGGAGCACCCAAAAAAAGTTCTAACTCAAGGTATTGTTGCTCTCTTTGTGATATGGTCATGAGCTGTAGCGCGAAAGTGTCCCATTTGAAGGCACATGTAAACTCATTTATGGCCAAGCTCAATCACAAGTCGGCAAGACCCATGAAGTCCTTCAGTGTTGAGAAGTGTCCCATTTGTAGGAATGTGCTCCATTCTAGGTTTTCAATGAGGCAACACTTGCTCAGACACAGGGCACAAGATATTTTCAAGCCCCTGTCCCAGGAATCAAGATGCAACAGCTTGAAGCTGTCCGCTTGCCCTCAGTGTAAGCGCTGGTTTAAAACAGTTGACTCCATGAATTATCACATCCAGAAGGTCCATAAAAGGGAGAAAACCTTTTCTTCTGAGGACTCAACTGCTTATAAGACTAGTGAACTTTCAAATGGTGTGCAGGCCAATGACAGCCAAAGTAGAAGTCCAGAGCTAACAGAGAGTAAATCATTGATCTATTTATGTAAACTCTGCTATAAAACATTTGAAAATAAGACTGGGCTTTGGAAACATCTCAAGAGAAATCATCAGTTGGTAAACAAGGATGATCTTAATCGCTTTGTAAATCATCAAGTTAAAAGATCAGATGAATTATACAAGAGTCCTTGTAAAGATGTGGCCTTTTCTGAGTGCAGCAACATTGACACCAATAGGGCAGAATGCCGTGCTGGCTTCTCTCTCCGGCCAATCTGTTCAGCTTCTATGAATTGTCACATTTGCCAACACACTCTTGTTGTTCAAGAGTATCAGTCCCATCTTAAAACTGTTCACAAATGGCCCCTAGAAAAGCTTTTTGATTGTTCATATTGCAACATGAGATTCCCATTCCAGAATCTCTTACCAGACCATTTGGAGCAGTGTAAAAATAATTGCCTGTGTCTCATCTGCCATAGACAGACTCTGTCTGTTCGAGGCCTACAGAGTCATCTAAATCAGAAGCATAACCTCAGCCTGGTCAGCTATGTAAGTGCTCACTTTTCTACTTCCCTTATTAAAATTGTTAATGATGGCCTCAAAATTGTAACTGCTGAAAATGAAAGCACAGATGATGAGGATGGCCAGGTCAGGGTTTGCCTACTCTGCCGAAGTGAGTTCTTACAACTATCTGAATACAGAGAGCATCTTGAAAGACATATTAGAAATTGTTGGATTCAATTAAAAGACTGCAGAGGCATGCTAGAATTACAGATTAATAATGCTAAAATAGATTCAGAATCTTGTCTAGACACTTTTCATTATTCCAGTAGCTCAACCCAGCAGAAGTCTTGCAAAGTTTCTGAAAGTGAAGAATTAACTAAGATCAAATCAGAAATTGATACAGAGCAGGATTGTTCCAGTGAAACTGTTTCTGAAAAAGATTTGAGCATGCCAAATCTTGTCATTGTTGATGATGAAACAACAGGAAATGATTGGAACATGCCAAGTGTTCATGTCTCTGACAGTCTACTTAGTCCAGACGCCCCCACTTTGCTTCCGGAGAAATCAGTAGATCATCATTACAACTGTAGTCAAAGCATGAGAAAAATTAAGACTGAAGTCAATGATTTGACCCATGTCCACAGCACTGTTCAAGAAACAGATGTTCAGTCTAGCTCAAGTTCTGAATCTCTCGTTTCAAGCCTGGTGAGTTCTGAACCAGTGGATTCCAACCTGGTAAGCTCTGATTCAAGCCCAACAAGTTCTGATTCTGTTGTTTCAAGCCTGACAAGCTCTCAACCCGTATATTCAAACCTAATAAGCTCTGAGCCTGTTATTTCAAGCCTGATAAGCTCTCAACCCGTAGATTCAAACCTAATAAGCTCTGACCCTGTTGACTCAAGCCCAAAAAGTTCTGAGTCTGATATTTCAAGCCTGATAATTTCTGAACCTGGTCACCTCAATGAAACCATATTGGCCAGTCATTCAAGTGTATCTTGTGAACTCCAAGCTATTGATGCAAAGAACAGGGAGGATGTGGTTCTACTACTACAGGATCACTCAAGTCAAGCAGCCTCTGATGATGAATGGATGGGCATGAATAGGAAGGCTAAGGAAGAAACAGATCTCCCCTTTGAGGATGAAGAAACAATAGCAGCAGAGACTGAGGGTGCATCTAACCTCTTGAATACAACAGATTACTCTATAATTATAGATTTAGATAGCAGTAGTGATACTTCTGATGTGTCAGGTGATCAATGTGAAACAACACTTGCCATTGTTACTGATACTGATGGCCCTGCATTTGTTTCCCATAGAAAAAGGTCTTCTGGTGATGAGAATTCTGAAGAAATCCCTGAAGCCAAAAGATCTAAACTTGACATTTCTTTTACTCATGAGAATAATGAAGAGAATGATGTATTGTCTATGTCAGTCAATCAATCAAAGCTAAATTCAAACTCTAGTGAGTTAGACCGCAACCTATTCAAAGTCTTTTCAGAGAAACACCAAGAATGATTATAAAGATATGTTTAAAATAAAATGCTTCTAGAGGGGAAAAAATGTTGTGACAATATATGGTTTGATTTCTAGCATTAGAGATTCATTTCCTCAGTCAGGTGCCAAATAACTATCACAGCAGGTTACAGCTGCTTAGGGTTTTACTGACCATGGGTTTTTAAATGCTAGGTGTTGTATTTTTTTAGATCATTTGAAGTAATTTCACATAGTTCTGCATTTTTTTTGACAAATTGAACTGTAAGAGTGAACTTTTAGGTACCCACAAAACTACAGTTTATAGTAGTTAATAATAACCTGAAAAATCACAGATTGAACACCAAAAAAAAAAAAGAAAATGATGTCACACAAAACCTCACCTGTATATAAACTGGTATGCCTATAACAAAGTTGGTTTTTTTTTACCGGGTACTATAAAAAAAAGTGTACCTGTATTATGTTCTCGAAAAATGTGGATTTTTTTTTCTACAAATGTTTTTTAATACAGCATGCAGGAGTCCAGATTAGACATAATTTATCCTGTGTGCATACCTGCACAATTTTACAAGCATTTGTGTGACAAAACCAATGTTGCACTATGTCTTGTTACTTTATACAATTTACTTCTGTTTTTGTGTGCTGAAGTGACTGTGTCTTCTTTAGTACTGTACATGATGCTACCATTCCATAGAGGTATAGATATGCACCTAGTAGTATACAAACATATACTTTGGTATATGCATAGTACATGTGAGTGTTCTATTTCTCAGGTTATGTTTTATTGATTCATTGATGTATTGTATATTTGAAATGGCTAACTCTTTGTTTCATTAACTTATTTCAACTACAAAGCTCATTACTACATTCATTTCACATTGTTTATGTTTTCCATGTAACTACATAAGATGTTTCCAATTATTAAAATTTGTGTTAACTCTTTATTCTGTGCTCAATAATCCAAGGTGTGTCTTTCTTATAGAAATGTTCAACTCTTAAATAAATGTTTCTATTGGGTATTGCTGTCGCTGTTTTCCTATCAGCTGTGAGGAGCAGAGATGATTGGTGGTTGTATTTGCTACATAACATTCTGAAAGTGAATTTCATTCTCGAAGTTCTAATAGTGTGGGAAAAAAAATATTGTAATAGAAAATGTTTTGAAAACAACATGCTCATTTTAGTGATGGCTGAAGGACCATATATATATATACATTAAAAGTTGTTCATGATATATCCTCACATGGCACTTGAATTTCATGCTCACTTGTACCTTAGTACAGATATGTGTTTAGTGTAAATAACAGAAGGCTAATGTTGCATTTGTAGCCTAGAAATATTATTCAGTAAAATTGTACCTGCAGTTACCAGAATTGAAATAATTAATTTAGTGGCCCAGATGAACTGCTTGTATAAATGTGAGGCTTTTAATGAGTTTGCAGAGACTTGATGTGTGGGTTTTGACAAGTAAAATGAGTCTAAAAAGCAGGCATTACAAACAATGGACTCAGAATGGCTTGAAAAGGAGAGAATAAATGGTAATAATAAATAGCTCCAAATCAGCGCCAACAACAGTAAACGCAGGGGTACCTCAAGAAACAGATTTAGACCTACTGCTGTTACTTATTCACACTAATGGCCTAATTGCATTAGCTCAGGAACCAAAGTTGAGACTATCTGCAGATTATTGTAAAATATAAGATGATACTGATATTTTGCAAAACAAATTAGATGAATTACAGAAATGGAATCAAACTGGAGCATGTCTTTCTATCCAGAAAAAATGCCAATTTTTATGAGTACCAGGCACTATTAAAACAACACTCTAAAACAAATAAAAACTACAGGTAATTATCTTTTTCATGGTAAACCATCTACTAAAAATAAGAGAATGGGTATCTAGGTGTTATAATAAATGATTAATATCATATGGAATCCTCTTATTGAAATTATATAAAAATATACCCAGTAAATAAAAAAAGCATTAGGATTATAAAAATATAATTTACTAATCAAACAAGAGCATAAAACTAAAAGGCTATTGAACCTTTGTTAGACCCATATTAGAATATGCATCCTGTGTTCAGGACACCCTCAATTCAATTAAACAAACTAGATCAGAAGCAAACTAGAGCTGTGAGTTTTATAACAAATGAATATTCACATTTGACTAGAGTAACACCATTGGTAAAATCACTCAATTTGGAGACTAATTAAATAGCAATTTTACATAAAAAGGACTGAACAGAACCTAATAGTAAAAAAGATAAAAGGCAAATTACTTATTTCATATACTATAAAGAATTCTTATAGTGCTCCTTATTCTCTGGTTCCATAAGAACATTGCCTGAATCAGCCAGGAAAACCAAATGCCTTGCCTCTTCTGAACACAAGGATTTGCACAGGACAATAACCTACTCTTAAAGGAAAGTCCGACTTTTCATGTTGCTTCTAAATGTATTACTTACATTAATCAGGTGAAGACCTATACATAACACAAAGAAAATGTAACACATTTATTAGATTAGATAACTGAATCCATTTATTGAGTTACACACACACACACACACAAAGATGTTTCTTACACATTCATTTTTATACATATACAACTAAGGAACATAACTGTTTGCCAAGAACATGAACTGCTATAAAAGTGAAAAACATTTCAACTTATTTATAAAACAAACTTAAACTTTGATGTGTTTTCATCAATTTCAAGTCAACTGAAGTAGCTTAAAAAAATAAAAAAAAAACAATATCATCAAATGAGAACAGAATATGCTTAATATTGTATTCTTTTTTTTTATGGTACCAGTTAAATCTTAGTTATATATATATATATATATGTACAGAGGGTATTTTAACGTTTTCAGAATCCTATATTTAATGCGCAAAGCTAAGTCATCAGTCCAACAAAGCCACATGAAATCAGTGAAATGACCAGAAATGAGAGCAGCACAAATGTGTTGATTGTACAATGTCCAAAGCAAGGGCACACAACAATAGGGCATGGAAACAGAGCAGTACATTTTAGTCTACATTTGATGAAGTTGTACCGGTAAAAATGTGTACTGCCCTGATACGATCTGCTAAACATGGTCAGGCATACATACAAACATCAAGTTCTTTTCATTTCTTGTACAACATTCTCATCTTGTGAACTCCAAGCTATTGATGCAAAGAACAGGGAGGATGTGGTTCTACTACTACAGGATCACTCAAGTCAAGCAGCCTCTGATGATGAATGGATGGGCATGAATAGGAAGGCTAAGGAAGAAACAGATCTCCCCTTTGAGGATGAAGAAACAATAGCAGCAGAGACTGAGGGTGCATCTAACCTCTTGAATACAACAGATTACTCTATAATTATAGATTTAGGTAGCAGTAGTGATACTTCTGATGTGTTAGGTGATCAATGTGAAACAACACTTGCCATTCTCATCAAAAGCAACTATTTAAAAAAAAAAAAAAAAAGGTTTCTACTCATTGTTACAGAACTAACAGACAACATTTTATACAGAAGATTCAAGGAGGAAATCCTTTTTTTCCTTTTATTCACATTTCAGGACCAAATTGAATACCACATAATAAATACTAACAATCTATTTGATAGGGTTATCTCATCATGACTTGGTCCCAATCTATCTGACGCGAGAACACCTCTAGGTGTAGCCAGCGTTCATAATGAGCCTTAAACTCTGGACTCAGTTCTATATTCTGCCCTAGAAGGCTGAGGATATTATTGTCCACCGGTCGAAAGTCAGGCTCCACATATCCTCCACTAGTGTAACGGCGATTGTTAAAACGATCCACACAAGCTCTCAAAGCACATTCTTCAGCTTGAAAGTCCCATGGTCTTGCATCCATATCTAAACGGTTTCAAAAACATTTCAGTCTTTAGTCTAGATACAAAAATATACAAACACATTGCTTAAGATAAAACAAGAGTTTTAACTCATTGCCTGCGGCGCTTCTCTCCCAGCGACAGTCTGACAACCACTAAATGTAAAGAACGTATCTGGGAACAACCCTTAAACCCAGCATTTTTTAATCTAAATTTTCAAGAAACAACACTTTAACTATTTTGTCTCTATAAAATAGTTGTTGATTCTATGTTTACTTAGAAATAACAAGCTTCTAGCCTTATTTAGACTTTTTCATTGGTTACCATTGTTGATCACTATGAATACAGTAGTCCAAGACACACCCACTATGTTTACTACTGAAGAAACAATAATTGTTCAATAATTTATCACAAATAAATAGTGATAATGAAGATTTTTATCAAAATTATATCCAGGTAGATCTAGATTTAGCATAGGAAGAAGCAGACTTGTATATTATTATTATATATAGTAAGTTCTAGATCTAGTATTGTCATAAGGATAGGTGTAGAGTGTAGATCAAGATTGACTGACCTAATTATATAATCAGTGATTATCATCTTTTTAATCCCTACCGGATACCAGTATTCTTTTTGATAAAGCTGTAAATATTCTAATAAGCTATTTCAACATAAATGCAGAGATAAAACTCTAGATTTAAGGCTCAGAAGTATCCAAGCTGTCATCCCTTTTTTTTAAGAGTCATATTATTAAGATTATAATTTGTATCTTATTAAAATGGAAAGATGTTTACTTTCACATTCTCCATTTATTTATCTTTAATCTGATACCAAATACTGTTAATATAGCATCAATGAGGACTTGCATAACAAATTTCGTCATGTCATGTTAAAAAATAAATGTTTCTTAAAAAGTAGCTTTTTTTTTTTAAAAAAAAAAAAAAAAAAAAAAACCACAGCAGTCAATGAGTTGATAAAACAAAATAAAATAACACTCCATTTATTTTAAATTTTACTTTAAATTCGAATGAAAGTGGAATAAAAAGGGAGAAAAAGTTTACCATTTCCATAAGCCCAATCATCACCGAGTCTGTGACGAACTTTCTGATAGATTGCAGACATTGTTTTCATGTTAGACTTGCGCCACTGCCTTCCCAGATATTTGGTCTGCATTTTGAGAAGCTTCAAGATATACAGCTGCATCATCGGATGCCTCACTTTCAAGGCACGCTTCAAGATAGGTGCAGATTTAAACACAACCAACATCTATATGGAAAAAAAAAAAAAAAAAGAAAAGATCATTGGTAGGAACTCAAGTCAAAAATTTAAACTTCTTCAGTGAAAAATTAACTTTGTTAAGATACTGTATACCGTACATTAAAATAAACAACTAAAGATTTTATATGCATTTTAATTTTTTATTGCTCTAGTAAAGGCCGTCCTTATTCATTTGATTATTTTTTTTATTAAAACACAAAGATCTTCAAAAACGTTATTACAGTTTTGATGTTATACTGTAAATGTTAATACTGGTAATTATATCTTTTCAGACAAATGAATTTAGTTAATTATTTTTCATACCATGTACGGTACATGTGCAGATATTCTCATTTGAAATATTCTATTGGTCAATGAATGAGGAGAAACTTTTTCAAATAAAATACATGAATGGAGAAAAAAACTATCATAATTTCAGATAAGTATAATGAATTTCTAATTACCACAACTATGTTTTTCTATTGTAGCTGCTTCTCAATAATATACAAAATTAAGAAAGTACCAATACAACAGTTTACAATAATTTATTCACCATTGTCCGTGAGTGTTTCCATTTGGTTAATTTGTTCAATATTCTAAGAAGATTGATACATGAAAATATGTTTCTCCAGCAATGAGGCTGGTTATCACCACTCTCCTGTGAAACAAAAGTGAAAAAAATTCTAAACCAAATTGTCACGACTATTACTAGTACAACTCAAAGAGTGAACAAACGTTTTTTTTTGCATTTAATCTATAAACTACTAGAGCTGTTAATACACATCTAAACACACTCGTACCCAAATATCTAGAAATAAATCTAAGATATCAATACATACAATATTTTCTGCAGTTAACTCTGTGTGGTCCCCTAAAACATTATCTGGAAAGTCAAGGACAGGAATGCTAAAAAAAAAAAGAACAATAACAATCAAATCAAGGGAGATGACCAAGTAACAATAACTTCATTTTCCTAGTCACTTACTAAAAATTTTTTTGGTATCAGTATTTCAATTGTAAACTAGGTATGGTACCAATACACACTATTTAGAAACTAATTTCTATATCATTTCAAAGTTGAGCAACAAGATACTTTGAATGAAATCTTATAATATTTGAAGGAGACACCTTAGAACATTGACCCGAGTCATTTAAATGTGCTGGCACTGAACATCACATGTAGGCCTTCACATAAAATGTTCACCAATATGTCAACCCCCTCAACCCAAGTAGGAATGTTTAAAGGAGGAGAATGGAACATAGACTAATTACATAGACTTCAAAGAAAGTGGGGTCACTGTTCTGACGTACCGGTAATGATTGATATGTAACATTACTGGAAATAGTATTTAAATCCAATCTCTTAAAATCAACACCTCAAAGGAAACTAAGCCTTCACTTTAATATTCCCATTACTGTAATATTTATTTAAAAATATAAACTTTAATTGTGGAAATTATTACCCAGGACAGGTAATATAAATTAGTTATGACCAAAGCTTCTTTCATTTCAAAAAACTTATCTAATGACATTTGTCTAGACTAGCAGTGATCAGTAACTTAAAGTCGTCTTGGTTATTTGTGCAGTAGGTTAGAGGAGTAGTTTGTAGATTAAATAAATGAGAAAGAGGGGGGGAGTCGATACATTTTTAAAAAAAATTATTATTTTAATAAAAGGTGGAAAAAAATATTTTGATACTGAAGAATAGGAAATATTCTTTGAAGCATCACCCCCCCCCCCCCCTTTGCAAGTATAGAAAAAGAGGGTAAAAATAAATAAAAGATGTGTCAAAGATCTACCATCATACCTCAGTTTTGACTTCCATTCAAGCAACATACCTGTTCTTAGCATTGACATAAGCCACAATATCTTGATTGAAAAACTTCAGCACCAGTGGGATACAATTAGCAAAGACCAGGTGCTGGCTGGTGAATTCAAACTGGTAGATGTGGTTCAGCTTGAAGTGCTTGAGGAGCAACAGGAGGAGACCTGAGATGGCTTTCACAATAATTTCCTTGTGTCTGTTGACATCAATACCAAGTTTCATTGACTGCAGTACAGTGGTCCTGTGAAGATAGTAGCCAAGCATCATCATTAGTGGACCCAGTCTACACTAACTTATAGCCCACATCCAGGCCTGTTATTTTGATCAGTAGTCCTCATTTAAGTAGAGAATGAAACAGAACATGGACCTCCTCACAAGGGAACATGCAGAAAAGACCAGCCATTTCTATTTTAATGCTTATGCACATAGAAATGAAGGGACACAACCAAATAATTAAAGCAAGGGAAGACAAATCTTGGAATTTGAGATTAGGAAATTCTGTCAGTCAAGTCATCCAAATGTTATCTTTTGTGTTTTACAAAAAAAAAATTAAAAAAAATTGTTATATATAAAAAAAATTTACTAAGGGTAAATAGTTTAAATACACACGATCAAATGACTAATAGAGGGATTTTAGTGATACCTGTACAAAGAAATAAAAAAAAATCTTTCTTTAAAAACAAAATGCAACAATAAAGCAGCGTAACTGAGAGCTCCATAGAGTAAACAAACCTCAATGAATAAAAAAAATTTCACATAAAAGTTTGGTCAAATGGATGCTGCACAGTCTCACATCTCTCTCTCTCTCTCCAAAGAACACTGTGCGCCATGTTTTATTTTGTATTAAAAGTTGAAACATTATTTTAGTTTCTGCAAGGCAACAATGCAAACTACAGCATCAAATTTATTAAGTCATGGTTTGGCTTAATATAGTCATAACAATACAAAATTACAGCTAGATCATGAGCTATTCTATTTCAAACTTCAACCTACCTAAACTGATAAACCTGTAGTTCAAAGCTTACATTGTACTTACGGCATTTCATCAGGCAACACATCAGACAAAATATTGATTGATTCAGTTTTGGCTTTGGAAGTTGGAGCTGCAGCTAGCAAGAGTTTCAGCAAAGCAATCTATGGAGACAGACAAATGTTCCATGAATTGACAATAGACAATGTTTGATGTGCCATAGTTGCTTGCTGTATGCTGGGTTTGGGTCAGTACATAATAATAATTATAATAATAAGGCTTGTCTTCGAGTCCGAAAAATCAATGAGGAATGCAGTATTTCCCATGGCTACAATGACAACACAATTAGATGTTTCAGTGTTCACATTTTAGTTCTATTGTTTTTTGCTAAGGAAATAAAAAACTGAAACTAAATAAATTTTAAAAAGACTGTTTTTACAACAAAAATTGGATTTGAGATGTTTGATTTGTAATAGATATTTCTATTACCTGCATACATTGAAATTTAACTTTAAGCAGTTTCTATACATAACTTTGATAAATTATGTAGGCAAACAGACATAAAAACTCTTTAGTGCCCCTGACAATCTAATCATTAAATAAAGTTAAACTATCTGATATAAACTTTTCGCATGTAAATTATGAGTGAGTCTGATGTGAATGTATATTTTGGTTTTCTATAGTTATAATGTTTTGTTTGTTGTAATGCACAAATTTTAAGACAAATTTCCTTATGGATAATAAAGATTATTATTATTATTATTCCCTTGGATCTTCCAAGACTAAAGAAACACTGCTTTATCTTCTAATCTGAGAAAATTGAAGGCTAAGGAATTTTAAAGGCTTGTTGGCTGAACAGCTGGGATTTTTAATTAAAGATTTTAGAAAGAGTCCAACTCCACAAGAGATAAGATTGCTTTTTGATCCTTATTGGAAATTTATTGTGATTACAAGGACTCTTTTCTCAAATCAAAACAACATTCACATAATTAGAACAGACAAGTTCAAACAGAGAGTTACCACACACAGCTCCCTAATCAAATAAATGCCCAACATTAATTGTGTAGGTCAAACTGGATTGCACTGTTCACTTGACATTCTTGATACTCTTGGTCAGACCTAAATGATCCCCCACCATCAGCCCCACCACACGGATCACTGAATGTCATAAGTAGTTTGGTACCTTACTTAATTTAATTTGCTTTATATCAAAACAGCATTCATGAAGGCATGCTTCATTGATATGATAATTTAAAGGATGGAAAAACTTATGGGAATGGAATATGAAGCCTGGTAGGCAGATAATAAATGAAGTAGAAATGTGGAAAGGAAAGTTTTTGTTTTTTTAAAGCCCACAAAGATAATTAAAAGATTATAAGTAAAAATGCAGATGAAAGGAAACTTGAAATTTAACCCCATTGCTGATTTCTAGTGAACCAGTTCTTTGTTGTTGACCTGCAAGTTATTGAGCAAATAGACTGAAATAGTGAATAGACGATAGGACACACACATGAGCAGGAAGAAAAAAAAAGTCTTACCATGTACTGAGGTAAATTAGATAACATAGCATGGTACAGTTTTTCAGCTGGTGTACTCTCCACTTCTAACTCAGGCTTTGAAAAGATATGAATACAGGTATTAGGAAGGTATTATTGATGATACACTAATTGAAAATTATAAATCTTCTAGTAAATAATGCCATACAGAAAGGATTTTATTCCTTCAGGAATTGAGTCTTAGGTAAAAATGTTTTGTAAGTTCATAAACAAAGTGACGGTATTAACTAATTTAAATAGAGATTTTCCAGTGTGATATTTTTTTTAATTATACAGAAAATTTTGTTATTTTGAAGTATGATTTTAAAGAAAAATTTGTTTTTTTTTCACTAACATTTATTGGTTAATTTAAGTTGCTTAAAATTTACAACTGAACTACAATATATGATATATATTTAATTTTTTGATTTTGCCTTTAAAAACAAAGATAAAATGAAAATAATCAATATTGGCGCTATTTTTTCATGCATGCTATTTTATTGTTCATGTCTTTACCATTCATGTGACCAAAGCTATTACAACAATGAAAATGTTTTACCAATGATAAAGGATTCTTGGCGATTTCTTCCTCTCTTTTGATCTGAACCTCTGACAAGGAGATGTGCAGATGCTGAAATAAAAGCATTAGAGTTATCACAAAGCTGTATCCACAAATATGTAAAGATATTAGCAATTATAGCAAAGCTTTGATCAATAAGAGTCATTATAACATACAGTAGCTTTGGCTAGCTTTGAGATTACCTGTTTCAATACTTTAACTCCTTCATGGATCGGCTGAGGGAGTCCTGCCAGTGAGTTGTGGTCATTTTTAACTTCAAAACCCACAAATTTTTGCCTTGTGTGGTCCAGGAAATTTTCAAGATCTTTGAGTCTGAATGATAATGACGATTAATACTAACATTCAATTAGGTCATAGCATGATACATTCATTATAGCCAAAGATCATCAAATACAAATCAGCAGAATTGTGCAAAGCTATAGTAAATATATTCAAGCAATTAAAAAAAAAAAAAAGATAATATGAAAAGACCAATAACCTGACTTTAGGCTTCCAAGGAAGGCTGCGGTGTGAAACTGTAGGCGTTGCAGGTCTTGGAGGAGTTGGCGGTGACTCATCATCACTGTTTGTTTTGAGACCATCCATGAGGTCATCGTCCTCATCTCTGGCGAGCCCAGACTCGAAGGAATCATCCAGACTGCTCTGTTTGACCAAACTCTGAGATAAGTGGGTGGGTTCCAGCCAAGAGAGCAGATCGAGACGAAGGGTGAGGGGGAGTGAGTCCAACCAGCCACGTCAGCAAGCCACACAAACAAGCGAGATGAGAAAAAAAGGGATGGATGGGGGAGGGGAGGGAGGGGAAAGAGAAAGAGAAAAAGGCCAAGTTGTTACACAAGACTATGGGACATTTGAGATGTTTAGTTGAAAAAGCATTTCTGATGATTAGTGAATGTGAGATGTAAGATTCTAAAATGAACAACTTTTGGTAACATTGGTCTATTTGAAAAACATTTAGTCACATAGCAACAACTGTTTTAAAACATTAATAGCATTAAGTTTATTAGAGTGTTGAATCCAGAGAGAGCACATTCACTACAATAGTCTGAGCGCGGGCTACAAGAGAGTAGCTGTTAAATTCATTAGAATCTAGCTCAAGCATCTCATAATGGACTAAGTTTCTGCTTACAATACTGAATGTTTCTTTTCGTAAACAAATTTTCTTCGCTAAAGAAATACACTTTACGACATGGACAATGAAATAATGAAAGTGGACAGGAAACAAAACACACAATAATTCCCTAGTATTAAAAGTGATTTAGTTATACTGTGTGTTAGCTGCAATAAAGCCATCTACAATCAATAATACTTTTCATTGTGTCATGAATACAAAGAGAATAAAAATATCATTAAACTTGATTTAAAATGACTCAACATCTTGATTTACTGCTCCACTTTGGACTTGCACTTTTAAAAGCATTTTTTGAAATAAATGACCCCAAATAGTATTTAAATGAAAGAATTACTCACATTTATGAGTAGACTACATTACATAATGGTTGATCATTAATTAAATAAGAATGATATTTATTGCTAGAAATAATTTATTTTTATTTATGATCCCCCATGAGTGCTGTACGCAATTAATTTTATATTTAACAAGCCAAAATTTATTTGCTGTAAATAATAAAACAATCAGCAAGCAATTATTTATTTCAACAATTCTTTTTAGTCCATTGAAAAGCAAAAAAAAAAAAATTTTCTTATTGTAACTAAATAGAGCAAATACTTCCCAACTATTAAAAAGAAAATATCCTGTAAAAATGTCATTAAATAAAAAGAGAGAAAGTAAAGAAAAAAAGGAAAAGGGTTAGAGATTAATGTCTAAGTAAAAAACATGCATTTAACTAAATTTAACATTAGGATAAAAGATTATTTTTTAGGTCATAATGAAAGATTAGCTAATAACATTGGTCAACTAATGACATAGCTAAGTATTGTTAAGTAGAGCCAATATTGGTTTGCTAGTAGGTTTAGGTTAAGTAAAGTTTGTTATTTTGAACTATAAATAAGGAGACTTTATTGTGCAGTAACAACTTTTAAAGAAAGTTTCTGTGCATTACTATCAAACATTCAAAGAGGGAAAAAGAGCCATGTGGCCAACTGATCTGGTGGCTGGGTTAAAGGGTGAAGGTGACAAATAAGATAAAAAGGAAACAGATGGTGGACAATACAAACACCATTAAAACAATTAGTAAGAGAGAAAACAGACAAGGAACACATGTATATAACATACATACATTGAAAAAAAAAACACAAGTTCAAGTTTTACAGAAAAATAGAGGCGTAGAGGGTAGAAATGATAACATTTGGAATTGTGGGTAAGGAGAATTAGAAACATGTGGGATAAGGAGAAATAGAATTTTGTGGAGTTATGGGTAACTTAGGGTTAGGGAGTAATGTGTGAGGCGAAATAGAAATGTCTGGACTCATTGGGCAGGAGAAACAGGAAATAAGTTATTGGTCAAGAGGATTGAACCAAATGGTAATATGTTAGATGAGGTGTAAAGAGAAACATAAAGAGTAAATGGGTAAGAAAAAAAAGAGATTACAGGTGTAAGTGTAATAAGTACACGCATGAGAAACAATTGAACATCAGACTTACATTAGGTCATGAAATTAACAAATACCAGTAGGTAACGAGAGCACACAATTTCAAGACATATATAGTAACTTAACAAAATCATGTGGACTAAGGCTAACATATAAATACTGAATACTTTAGGTGATGTCAAGTTGAAAAGATCTACTATGTATAATAGGTCTTTGCTGTATTCAAAAAGGGATCAGAGACAAGAATAACAAATAATTTATTTGAATATTTTCTTTTCAAATCTTTTAAAAACAATAGCTGAACCAAATGTTTCCTTTGATCAGAGTTTCAACACTCTTCTTACTTCTCTTTTAATTGGTACATGTGTCTACACATATCAAGATTTGTGTGTGTGTGTATGTGTGTGTTGACGTAATTAACAAAATATGGTTAATACACTCTACCAAAAATTTGAGAGGCTATTGCAGTGATGGGAATTTTCTGAAAATGTTCAGAATTCCAAAAATTTCTTCTGATCCGATTTTCTAACAAGAAAATCTGAAATTTCCCCGACATTTTTTTTTTTTTTAAATACCGATTTTTTTTCCAATTTCTTTTTTTAAATGAAAAAAAAAATCTGATTTTATAATTTTTCTATTTTCAGAAGAATGTGAAATAAGATTTGATTTGTTTTGAACATGCTCACATCCAGTCTTTTGACACAGTTAAAGTTCTATTTTTAAAAAATCTTGTGTTATTGTATTGTCTTATTAAGTCTAGACCTAGATCTAGGACCAGAGTGACTAGAGTGGTTTGAATCAGTCAAGATACATATAATCTAGATATGATATCTAGTTTCTTTAATTTTAATACTTTTGATCTAGATTATCTAGAACTACAGCGTCTAGACTTCAATGGCTGCTTGCCAGCTTTTGAAAAGTATCGGAGTTGAGAGTAGCTCAGTATCATTATGCTCGGCCGCTATGCCTATGTGCTTTGAATTTTTACTCTGTTCTTACTATGGCCTCTAGATTTTTTTTCTAATTTGAACCCTACCTGCCGACTTCCATGAGTTCAAACTGGATTAGATTTAGAGATCTAGATCTAGTAGACCTACAGTCTATCTATATATATAGATGTAGGCCTACTTTACATGACTATAGTGAGTTACTGAGTATAAGTCTGATAGAATATAATAGTAATATATTGGATCTAGAGTCAATTGAGATTTAGATCCAAGTTATTAGATTTACTTAGATCTAGATTATATATATAAATCTAGATCTATAGTGAGAAATATATTTTTAAGTTTTTTTCTATATATAACTAATCATTACTAATGCTATAAAGGCCCAGTGTAGTAGAGATCAACTTCTTGTAAACAACTTGTATCAGCATGAAAAAGAGTCACATAAGGAAGCCTCAAAATGCAGTTTTATTGCTTGACATTCTTTTCCTCTAATCATTGCTCCTCATTTGGCTGTTCTCCCTTGTCTTACTTAACTCAGCAGAGATTCAGTAGCTTTCTCTCAATTGCTTTTCAAGCATTTATTGGTGGACTTCATGTTTTATAAACAGTTTCTACTGTATAAAATTTAATAATCAGTGAAACAAACAGAAGTGTAGATCATACTTTTGAAGTATTTCCAAAACTCAAGCATGTTTTGATTTTCAAATACATTAACTCTTTATAGTTGTTTGAGAGAGAAGTTGTTACAATGCCAGTAAAGCAGTTATCTATTATAGAATGCTCCGACTGCCTGGACCCAGATATAAAGCATCTGCAACAAGCAAAACAATAGTGCCATCCATGTATTTTGTGTGCATGTTTGCAGTAAAGTGTATGCATGTGTAATTATAATGTAATACAACATTATTTAAAGAAAATATGAAATAAAATGATTCTACATAATTTTTAAAAAATCAGCAACATCTTTTTTTTAGGTTGCAGCGACAGGCCAGTTAAAAAACGGGGGTGTATAAAAATTTCCTAAAATTTTTTCAAAGTCTATTTCCATCACTGCAATTGACTATGAATCAGTGAGTAAAGTGTAACCAAATGACTAGATTTTACAATTTGGATTTAGGCCTGAGCTCATTGCAGTACAAATCAATTAATGTGAGAATGTGTACAGTCGAACAAAAAATTTAAAGGCACAAAAAAAATCACATTTGGCATCAATAAGGGCAATAAACAGTCCACATCAAACGTATACTGTACTAATTTCAAAGTCTTGGAGGATGGTAACATAGAGCCTACACCTTGTGAATCAAAATCTAGGATGATGGTAACAGAGACCCTACACCTTGTGAATAAAAATCTAATTTCAGTATAGGGACTATGGAAAAAAACTAGCCTCCTTTCTCTACTTATGGGAAGCTTGATTTCTATTTTAAACTTTTATTTCATAACAATCATTGTATATTTTAGTCAACCTTAAAAAAAAGTTTTAAAAAAAAAAATAAAAAAAAAAAAGAGAATTCAGTAAATATTTAAGAAAAACAAATTGAGAACTATCAGGAGACCCGTAACCAACGTAAGTTTCTCCAGTGACAAATCCCTTTTATTTTAGGCAGTGAAGTTTTGCTCCAAGTGCTTACCCTTTTACCAGCACGTATCCCTCGCCTGGGGACCTGGTGCTCAATCAAATCAGCGGCTGAAGCCGGGGGGGAGGCTGGCCTCATATTTTCACACACTGAGTACATATCCTCTGTCAGGGGAGGAAGATTGTGCTTTACACGAACTTCATTCTTTCGCTTTTCAAGGTCACGAAGTCCTCCTAAAGTAAACTGAAAGAAAGTTGTTGTTTTTTCTCAATGTCATGAATTTTTGTTATGCATTTATCTATGATATTATTTTTTCTCAAATTTAACTAAAGTCACTGAAATTTGCTTTCATATAGAAAATTCCATAGTGTAATTTTTTTGTTGAAATACCAGTTTTTAGAAATAAAAAGGTACATTGAAATGGCCTTCTACGAACTGCAAAGCTGTTATTACTCATAAACCAGAATGAACCAAAGTTATATTTTGTTTTGACTGTTCAGGCATCCTTTGTAGTTAATGTAAAGCACATTCATTTAATGAAATAGAGTTATAATGCAGTCAAAGTTACAGCAAACAATAATTACGTTTCATAATGTAATTCTGCAGCCAGCAAGTAAATCATAAGATATCATAACATGGATAAAATATAAGTTTAATAATGTTAATAATTCTAGTAGACCTAATTAAATTAGCGCACTTCAGAAAGTGTATTGCTTCTTTAGTGATTAAAGTAAATACTGCATTTAGTTAGTCTTACTCTGGCCACCTGAATTATGGCAACAGATAGCTGGCCACTGTAATTAGTCTTCTATAGCTTATTAACACAATGGTTCTATAATTCTTGAAGCCTAGGCCTAATGTCCAGTATTTTATTCCATTTATTTGGCTCTTAGACCTACAAATCCCAAGAACAACATTTCAAAATAGTTGATAATGGTTTCTTTCAATTTTAAACAAATGTGTAGAAATGTAACAAAAAATGTTCTAATTAGGTTTGCCAGAAAGTAGTAAAGAAATGATTACCAAAACCACTTTCCAAAGCAATAACAAAACTTTTTTCATTGGATAATGCGGAGCACTGCCACTGCAGAATCTGGTCACCATGGTAAACAAGAGCACAGAAAGTGGATCATCCCCAAACACAGGTTGGACTGGGGAAAAAAATCATTAAAGATCAATCAAACCATACCAAGCTTAACTGGCAAGTCCCAACAAATGTCATATTTAAGAAAAAGATCATTTAAGATTTCATATCCGCTTATAAATTGTTACAAATTCCTCAACTTAACTATGGTTAACAAACCATATATTGTATCATTAATGTAATATAAATTTGGCATTTTGCTGGTGGATTCATTCAGATGCTTTTGCTAACCACAGTTTATTGAATAATGTAAAATACTGAAGAACTTACTAAACAAAACAAGAAGCTAGCTCTACAGATTTGATTCCTAAAGTAAATGAGTAAGATGAATATGCATGATAACAGCAATGAAAATAGATGTATTTGATATTTACTACTAGCACTATGAAGGCATGATGACAGAGTGGTAAAGCACTTGGCAACCTAACCAGGGTTCAAAGGCTGGGTTTTTTATTTCAGGATCTTAAAGCGCCTCTGAGTCCACCAAGCTCCAATGGGTACCCGACATTAGTTGGAGAAACGTAAAGGCAGTTGGTCATTGTGCTGGCCACATGACACCCTCATTAATCATGGCCACAGAAACGACCTTTACATCATCGTCCCTATAGATTGCAAGGTCTGAAAGGGGGAACTTTCACTAGTACTAGCACTATAGCTTGATACTCACTCATTTCTTCTTTGAATAACTCTGTGGCCTCATACAATCTTCTAGAAAGTTCATCTGAGGTATCCTTTTCATTGCTAGCTATCCGGCAAGTCTCCACCATAATGTATAATATATTTAATATATATCTATATGAAAAGAAAAGAACAAAGTCAGGTGTAGATAGAGGAAACCAGCAAACAAGAAAGTTGGATTCTTATGTTGTTTGGTTTTCCAGCCAAAACAATCTTCACCCAGTCAATGCCAGTGTCTGCTGCGCCTAGCTTAAGTTATACATTTTGTAAATCTAGAGAACAGCCACATAGGATACATAGCGCAGCATAAAAGGTCAACAGTTAAATCAATATATTGTTGGTCTAATCTTAAAAAATGTCTCAGTATTTAGTTTCATTAAATAAAACTTAATTATTAATTAATACACAAATATCCAACCTTAATTCTTTGCTATCAGTTATAGAGACAGCTGGTTTCCTCAGGGCTGACAAAGCAGCATTACTATTCCTGTAACCAATCAAAATTAAAATATTATTAGGATACATGCCCCTCAAATATGCAGAAATAATTATGTGTTTACACAATTTCTGTTTGACCCATTTCTTCAGGCTTTCTAAAGTTACTAGAGTTGCCAACCAATTTTCATATTATTTAAAATTCTGCTGTGGTCAGATGGTTAAAGTTGTTTATTTCATCCTATGTAAAAACTGGAGTAGTTTGATACCATCTGATAAGCTGTTAGTAAGAACAATAAGAATGTTGCTTGTACTTGACTTTTGTTTATTGACTGATTAATATACTCATGAACTTGTGGACTTACAATGTATTTAAGCCTTGTATCAGTTAAAATGTATTTAAGTCTTATATCTTAGTTAAAATGTATTTAAGTCTTGTATCTTAGTTAAAATGTATTTAAGTCTTGTATCTTAGTTACAATGTATTTAAGTCTTGTATCTTAGTTAAAATGTATTTAAGTCTTGTATCTTAGTTACAATGTATTTAAGTCTTGTATCTTAGTTACAATGTATTTAACTCTTGTATCTTAGTTAAAATGTATTTAAGTCTTGTATCTTAGTTACAATGTATTTAAGTCTTGTATCTTAATTAAAATGTATTTAAGTCTTGTATCTTAGTTACAATGTATTTAACTCTTGTATCGTAGTTAAAATGTATTTAAGTTTAGTATCTTAGTTAAAATGTATTTAAGTTTTGTATCTTAGTTAAAATGTATTTAAGTCTTGTATCTTAATTAAAATGTATTTAAGTCTTATATCTTAGTTAAAGTTAAAGATTTGGAGCAAACATTTTGGAGACTGAAGAAAGTGCTGTATGTTACATTTGGAAATGCACTTGTCATAATAAAAGTTAAAACTGTTAGCAGTTATGTGTCTTTGCTGTTGGTTCAAGACTAACATTTCAGAATTCAATCCTAACAATCAAAGATTTTACAAATCAAGTTTCCACTTACTCCACTTCCATAGCTAGAAGCTGCACAAGGGAAGAGTACAGCCCTATGTCTAAATAGAGAAGCACACAATGTTGACTGACTTCAAACATGTGGCTCCTTGACTTGCATTCCCCATACACACCTAGAGAAAAAAGAATACAATATACTTTTAGGGCATAAGAGATGTTCAAAACTAATTCAACAGCCTCCTAGCCTGAAAAGCAAGACATTAAGCTTTGTAACATAGTTCCTCCATTGTTCTCTATCACTCAGGGGAAGAACCCTTTCACTTTAAAACACTGTCATGATAAGCATACAGAAGATTCCCTGGAAATTAGAGATATATTGAGCAATATATATATATATATATAATAGCTTTATATATATTATAACTTTTATATCACGCTACTTTCATGCTTATAGCATGCTCAGAGCACTATGGTCCAATCTCATTTGTGGACCAGTAGGGGGAGGGGGTATCTAGGAGAAGGTTTTTCGTGCTGCCTTTAGGCGCTCAGCAAACACAACTCTGCTCGAGTCGGGTGTCAAACCTTCATATGTAACCAAGCCAAATTCAAGCATACTTAGCCTGCCTCTCTACCACACTTCCCACATATTTTTGCACTGCAGTGATTTTGTGACCAGCCACAGTGGGTAAAATAAAACTGTAGAATGAGTGAGGTTACTTAGCTCGGCACAGCCTGATTGTTGATTACACATTTGAATGGACAAGCCAAGCCAACATAACCTTAGAAACAAGTGAAACGCAAAGATTACTGTTGTGACTGTCAACATCTAACCAACAGATCCAGGAACTTCACCAGACGCTTTTACTATCAGTCATGTTTCAAGGCACCATGTTGAGCTTTTATGTAGCATGGAGGCATGTCTAACTTCATGAAATCAAAGCACTAAATTTAGTTAAAGCCTGAGAAGTTCTAAAAAAAATAAATACATATCCTTTTAAGTATCAGCTATCAGTTTTTATAGAGCTTGAATTTATCTAATTACATCGCCAAATGTGATGTTATCAAATCTTATGCAAAATTTGATAAAAATGTTAATAAGCTCTTGACATTTATCAATTGTTTAGGGAACGGTTTTGTTTCCAGTCCATTTTAAATGTAAGTTATGTTTAAAAAATACAATTCCGACAAAGTGACTATGTTAATGGGAAAACAAAGAGTGAGACACAAAAAGGAAGAAATCTTCAAAGCACTTCAAATGCAGTCCAACTACTAATCATCTAAATAAATCTTTTAGATAGTTGACATGATTTTCTTTCATTTACATGTCGTTGCATTTATTAATAAAGCAGACAACCAGACAGGGCCGCCGCTACCTATTGTGCAATGTTAGGGGCGGCCAAATCATCATTCCAATGTTACCTTTATTTTCTTTAAATTTTTAGTTTAATACAAAAAAAAAAAACATTACTAAAATATTTTAAAATTTTAAAGAAATTCTAATTATATTTTAAAAAAGAAAATGATATTCGTACATAAGAAGCTATTTTGGAAACATTTAATAAAAAAAATGGAGTGGCGCGCAAGGAATTCCCCAAGGGTTTTTCCATAAACGCCTTCATATTTCTGATTGAATTTTTCGCGGGTTATCTGTTATATGGATTTGTTTCGGATGACGCTTACAGAAGCAGATCAGTCAAAACATTTTTTTTCTTCTTAGTCAGCCTATCTACTTACTACATATAAATATTGTTGCTTAATCAATACCCCGCGCTGTAAGTAGATCTTGTAATTAAAAATTTAAGGTTAAAAACATTTTCCTTTATGTTACATGGCTGTAGAATATTTTTTGGTCATCATAGATGTAGATCTAACCTAACAACCGACCAACAATAAGGGGGGGGGGGGGCGCGAAAAAATGTTTATTTTCATTGTAGTTATTAAACCGTGTCTGATTATGACCAATGTTTACAAATTAAAATATCTTAAGTAAAAGACTTTGTTTTATCTTTTAATAATACCTTTTCAAATGTAGACCGTTTTCGCGAGAGGCATATGCATCAATATGAGTTTAAACTTTTTGAAGAAAACATTTCAAAACATCACCGCTAGTGTGATTCTTCTGGATTTTTCTGAGATTGGTCGAATTTCTATTGACTATTGCACTTCATTTATAGCACGATTTTGTGAGTGTGTGTGTGAAGAAGATTATCTTAAAAAAGATCACGCCCATTACAGATGTCCGTGCGCTGTATGTATATATATATGTCGAATAATACTGTTGACTAGGGCTGCATCTTTATTACTAGATTCTTTATGTACTAGGATGAATAGTGCGTTCTAAAAAAAAACAACTCATTAACATTGGCCTTTTTATATTCTTTCTTCTTATTACGAGAAAAAAGGTGTAAATGCCTGGAGAAAGAATTTCTGAAGCTAAAAACCACAGAAATCGCTCAGCGCTGGGGCCCAGCCCCGAAATCAGACCGACTTGAAAGGAAATCCGTCTATTGTTTAATTCTATCTACAGAAAGAACTTTTTACAACCCTTCTAAATTAAATAGGCAACACTATTTCAAAAAAAAAACAAACCTGGCTCTTTTTATAGCGCTTCTTAAGGGGGCTGGAGCGCAAAAAAAAATTTCTGTAGGATGTCGCCACCCCGAAATGTTTGAGAAACACTACCTTAATATGTTTTATTTCAAGAGTCTTTGAATAAATAACTTGTACTTAGAATTATTTATTTATATCGATTCAAGAAAAATATTCAGTGCTGAGTTGCTTCATTTTGAGCTAGTGATGTATTGGATAAATCCGCCGTATGTCAGATGGTTGTGGATACAATGCACATCTGTTCAAAATACAATCGAGATAATCTGTAAATATGTAAAAAAAAAAAAAAAAAAAAAAAAAACATGCAACGCATTACAGAATCCATGATTTTGAAAAGTAGCCTAAGCAATCCTTGATATTATTATATTATCGGCAGTGTCTAGTTTTTAAAGGATCCACAAATAGTTCATTGGACACACACAAAATGGTATTTGTATCAATTAATACGGGCTATTTCAAAATTTGAGTGAAATAGACAATAAAATCCTTCAAATTCTATTAGCACACAAATAGGCCTACTTTTAACAAAAATTAGTTTCTACACCAGATATGTCTCATACCGAACTAATCACTATTATTATTGCTTCTGGTTCTTATACATCTCATGTAGAAATACATAAACATTTTTTGGGGTTTCGCCCAATTACTGATACAACTGGAGATGACCTTATTAACGTCACGATAGAAAAAAAACAACAAAATTGGAAATAAAACTTGAGGAATACGACAACGGTGTTAATATGAAAGGAGAAAAAGATGGAAGGCTCTTTTAAAAATGGATTTAAATCAACGGGTGCTTTTGGTCCAGCTTAATAGTAATGCATTTCTTTTGTTAGAAAAAAAAGGGGGGGGGGGGCGGCATTTTAAAATTTAGCACGCAGGCGGCCACAACCCTCGCGACGGCCCTGCTACCAGATAGAGCACACTCGTTTCAAAGGTTGTGTTTTAAGAAAATGAAAAGACCCAGAGGAGATTATACTAATAATGTTATATTTTTTTTGTTATTTCACTTTATGTTTTTCTCTTTTTTTTTAAAATTCATATCATGTTTCTACCATTTTTCAAAATAATAATAATATTTCCACTTCAGATGTTTAAGGCTCTGCAGCATCCATTGATTTTAAATGCCCAACTTGGCTCTTTAGTCAATGCCCAACTTGGCTCTTTAGTCAATGCCCAACTTGGCTCTTTAGTCAATGCCCAACTTGGCTCTTTAGTCAATGCCCAACTTGGCTCTTTAGTCAATGCCCAACTTGGCTCTTCAGTCAATGCCCAACTTGGCTCTTTAGTCAATGCCCAACTTGGCTCTTTAGTCAAAGGAGAAGTTGTAAGGGGAATAATATTTTCACTTCACTGGTTATTTGCTTTAAAGGTATTTACCCTTTTCTCTTTATCATTTCTACCAATTTTTTAAGATTCAGAAATTTCATGAAAAGCATTGATTCCAGATACATTCGTTGCATCAGTTTTCTCCTGTATTTTAAAATTATGTGATGGACATATGATAAAAGAGTTATTCCAATCAAATAGTGATATTACCCTGAATTAAATATAATAGGGCTTGGACAGATTTGATTCTCTTCTCTTTATCTGTCACTTCCAGATCATCCTGGAGGCCAACAATAAATCTCATTTGGCTGTCTCTGGATAAACTTGTCCATTTTTCAAATCCTGTGTAACAATGAATAAAGGATAAACTGTAAATCTTTTTTTATTTATCTGATAATACTTTATTTAATCAAATGACAAAATAAATTAATTTAAAAAAATAATGTTAGTTATATTATAAATAGCTCTAATTAATCTTTTTTTAGGGGAATATTGAACTAATAAATTTACCATGAGTTTTGGCTAGTTCTTCAAAACATACTTGATGGGCTGTAAATTCGGGTTCCTCTGTATAGCTGTAGAGTTCTGAACGGAGAAACAAACACAATGTATCATTCAATTTTTATTTAAACATTTTTGCTGAATTACAACTAAATTTTGGTTTTAATTACCAGAGATTTCGAATTCATATTTATCTGCATCGGAATAAGTGAAATCTACTTTTTCAACATCAGCCATGACTTGATGATCAAAAACATTGAAATCTGTTAAGGAAACAAAAAGCATGTTTAGTCAGACAGAGCTCGCTAAAGTTTAAGATTGTGCAAAAACTTCTAAGTCTAGAATCTAAATTATTCGAAAATAGAGATTAAGTGATTTTTTAAAACCATAAATTAATCTATACATAATACTGCATAAATCCATATATCTATACATCTGTGTATATTATGGTGTAAGTCAAGCTGTTTTTACAGTGACTCCAGCACAGCCCATATGAGCTAAGTTGTAACCAAGCAACCGAGTTTAGTCATTAAGAGATGTGTGACCGAGAGAAACAACTGAGGAGATGGCGAATGGGTAAAATAGTCAATAAACTCAACAAGCAAAATACAAAAAAATACTTTAAAAAACAAAAACAAAGCTTATATTTATATTAAGTGTAGTTGTTTCAGCCTTTAAATTAAATTTAAAGCCTTTATTGGCTTTATTAAACAAGGTGTTTCTTCAATTACCGGCATGCATATTACAGCTCTTCAATCAACAGATCTTGACCTAGATCTTTAGTATACTAGATCTAGGATTTGTTCAAATAAAAAGAAAATCATAACTCAAATTTGCAATAAATTGTAGATTCTCTAACTCTATTATTAGTACTATTATGTTATTATTATTAAATTACTGGAGGCCATTTTTCGGCTAACATAAAAATAAAAGTAGGGAAAAAGGATGTGTCAAATTGATATAGAATTTAGTAAACTTAAATGACTAGATTTATTGGATATAGTCCAGAAATCTTAATTGCAAAAAAGTAAAGAATTTTCAATTTAACTTAGAAAAGAATTTAATAAGATGAACAAATGCAAAATAATGCTATTTATAAAATGTGATTGTTCCTTCAAATGTCTAATCCATGTTATAAATTTAGATTTCAAGGTACATAACTCTTTTTAAGAATACTTCCTTTTCCACTATTCATATCCAAGGTATAGTTTACAAATTTCATTACAGTAAAAAAATCTTAGAATATTTGATTAATCCCGTTTTAAATTACATTTATTATACAAATGTTTTGTTATTTTAATATTGAAAAGTAAGAATTGATATATATTTTAATTCATATAGTTTTTATCTTGGGGCTTGCATCTAGATGTAAATGTTGAACTAGGTTATTTATCTATAACTATATAAACATGGTTAACTGATTGTAAACATCACTTTAAATTAAGTCATAATGTTTGTGTATATACATCTACATTTAACTTCATTCAATGTATCAAGCTCACTCCAAGCATTTGCCCATTTATTCTCTATAAATATATATAGATCTAATATAAGAAAAGATAATTATATTGATGTCCAAAACTAAAGACTAAAATCATAAAATGACTAAAACAAAATAAGTAGTAGTAGTAGATCTAGTAAAGTCCAAAGTACTAAATAGGGATGTGAAATAAACAAATTATCTTTGAGAAATCAATTTTTCGTTAGTACATCATTAAAATACTTTGAAAGAATTTTCCAATGGTGTATAAATTATGACTTTATTAGGTACTTCAACATCGCTATTTTTGCACGCCGGAAGTGTGTTTAAAAGCTGGTCCTCATGGTTTTGGTCACGTCCCCGGTTACCGTCGGAAAAGTGCGTAAAACGTCATTATTTTTTAACCTTATCTTATCTTATGTAATACAGACGTTACTTAACCGATCTTCTATAGTATCATTTTGTTGGGGAGAAAATGGCGATTCTTTTGATACCAAATTTGACGGGATTGGTTTACTAGATCGTTTTTAAGTTTCCAAAATTAGGGTGTGTTCCAGATATCATTACTTTTTGATTTTTGTTTTGTAATTATTTATATTGGTTAGTAATTTGTAGTATCCATATCTACATAAGAATCATGTGTGATTATTAAGCTATTTTGGATGGTGCTCTTGGTATATGAATGCCAAAATGACCACCAAATCAAAAGTAGCCATTTTGCTATCAATTCTACCGGAAATAGTAATAAAATACTTATAAAATATTATTAAAATGAAGTTTCCTTGTTTATTAATATAGATAATGAAGCAAAAAAACTCATATCAATGTAGATCTAGATTTAATTAGTAATAGATCTAGAGAAGCAACAGATTTGTAGAAAAATCAAATTTATTGTTTTAATCATAGAGTGTAGATCTAGGTCTAACACTTAGATTTAGGCTTAGACTTAGATCTATTTTCTAGAATAGGAACAGAGATGCATAGAATGAAATCTAGAATTAGATAAGATAGATTTAAAAAATATTATATAGATCTTTAATTGATTTGATATATACTAGTCTAGTCTATACTTAATTGTCTTAATAAACTAATACTAGTTTTTAGATCTAGAATGCTTATGAGGACTAAATTTAGATCTATTTTTTTATGTGAAATTTAATGGGAGAAAATCTGAGAAATAGCCTTAAAAATTAAAACAGCTTTTCAATATATATTATAAATTAGATCTAGGTGTTATATTATAAGTTTGTTTAGATTATGTCTGTATATATATTATATATATATACCTGTATATTTTAAACTTTATAAAAGAGACATTCTGATAATCTAATCTTGGCAATTTGACTAATTGTATTGATTTCTCTTGCCTCGCCCCCCCCCCCCCCCCCCCCCCCATCCAAATATTTTGTAATTTTGCATCTGCATTTTTTTTTAAATAAAAAAAAGGTCAATATTTTAAAATATTTTTTAAAGATAACTTTTTCATACTCCAGCTGTTTAAAGTCTCTTTTAATTTTATGATTAAATATTAAGAAATAAAAACAAGTTTTCTTCAATATTTGAAAAAAATCTAGCTGTTCCTGTAGTACAATTTTTAAAAATAAATGTCACAATTTTGAATTGCTTTTTTTCTTTAAAATTATTATTTATTTTAGTAGAAAATAACATGTTTAAAGTTTCTTGACAATTTGAAATGGTAATATTAATAAATAAAAAAGTTGTGCGTGAATAAGTCAAATTCCGACCCAATTCGTCGGTTCTATTTTTAGCTTCGTCTGGCTGTAAAAGTATAAAAGACAGATTTAGTTGAAAGATTTGGGGGTTATAAAATGATATAAAGAACATGTAAAATCTTCTGAAAATTTGAAATGGAAATATTGACAAATAAAAAAGGTGTGCATGAATTAAGCCAAATTTTTACCAAATTTGTCGTCTCTATTTTCAGCTTCGCCCGGCTGGAAAAGTATGAAAAATCGGTTTAGATGAAAGATTGGGGTCATATTAAGCTTTAAATAACATGCATAAATTCTTCTGAAAATTTGAACCAAAAATATTGAATAATAAGAAAGCTATGCATGCTTTAATAACAAAAAGTCAAAATTGGGGTATCAAAATTTTTTATTGAATACAAAGCCAAAAGAAGGAAAAAAAATCATAACTTTGCTTCTACTTATCATAGAAACATAAAATTGATATTTTTGTAAATGGGACACCAAGCTCTATTTGATGATATCAATTACAAAACTATATGATCAAAACAAATTTTTTTGTTGATGTGCCTAACTTTAAGTTAAACAGTTAGAAAGTTATAATTTTTTTTCTGGCATTTTGACCTAGCATTGGTTGACATGGAGCATGTAAGATGAAAGCGCCTCGCTCGCTCAGCCAGTGAGACACACCCCCCGCTCAAAAAGTTAAAAAATTGGAATTGAATTTCGTAGAGGATAAATATACTTATTAAATAAGAAATTTAATTGTAGACCTAGTATTCGTATTAAATTTCTAGCTCACATTTATATTTATGAACTCCACTTGTTTAGAATATAAATATTGATGAAATAAACAAATTATCGGGTCTAGAGCTACAAGAAATGTCAGACGGGTGTGGACAAAATGGCGGCTTTGTGATGGCAGAAAATAAAATATCTAAAAAGTGGGATCTAATCGCCTGAAAGAATTATTTTTCAAATTGGCTTTAAAATTATAAATAAATAGATTAAAACATTAAAACTCTTCTAAAACTATCAAGAAACATGCATAATTGTTATATCTACTAGCCTATGTATGATTTTATTCATTGGAAAGTTTAGTTTTCAAAAAAAAAAAAAAAGTCCATAGGGAGCAGTTCAAATTTATGTTGTCAACATTATAATCAATAACAATTGAAGAAAACAATGTATCGTGTTAAAACTTGGCAGAAATATGGCCAGATATTTAATCTATTACGGTGGAAAAATCAACTTCTTAGGACTTACCTGAAATGAGTATCAGTAAAAATAAAAATACATATACCTTCAAGTTAAAAAAAAGTAAGAAAATACATATTTTTTTGAAGTCCACATGAAAAAAAAATGTTCCTCAATATAAAATGTATCCATATTCACCCATTTTGGCAACGATTTCAATTTTGACGCCATTTTTTTACTTCCGGTTTATGGATTTTCACATATCTACACTAAAGAGTAAAGACTAAGTGTCACTAAGTAAGAGAAAAGTGGTTCAACTGGTTGTAGAGATGTTACAATTTTTTTCTGAAAAAATTATTTTAAGAATCTTGTTTGGCATTTTATAGATTTGAAAGAGCCTTCTATGTTTATATGAATTATGTATGTATGATTCCTGGTTGAAAGAATATACATTTTTTTGTGTGTGCTTGTCCTTATCATAGCAACCGATGGGCACGATCTGATGAGATTTGAATGTGTTGAATAAATATGCTTGCCATTTCTTATATATTAAACAACTAGTCCAAAACATGTTACAAATGAAAGTTTGTTATTTAAGTATGTGAACACAAAGCTGCATATTATATATCCGTTAGATCTATTTCAAAATGTGTAACTGCAGAAATAAATCAATGTCAGCCATTTTGACATCTTGGTACGTAGCGATGTTACATCCGTGACATACCCTTTTTTTTTATAGTAAAAAATAGTTTCGACTTTTTTCTGACATTTTTTGGACTCACCTCAAAGGCGCACAAAATAGGCCTATTTATTCAATACTTCTTTGTAAAAGAGCTATAGTTTTTGATTGACCAATAAAAATGGTGACGGTAAACGAAATTATGCTATACCATGTGAAGAAGAAGGGAGGACCTAAGTCCTAAATCTAGATTAGTAGACTCTTAATTATTCTAGATCTAATTAATTATAGAATTTAGATCTAGAACAAGAGTGACTAGAGTAGAACCCTGGAAAATCGAGTAGGTCTAGAATAATCCAGATCTGGTAGTAACAAATATAAATAGATATTAGGTTATTAGTATTAGTGATTAGAATCATTAGATCTAGAATAAATTCTTTAAATTCTAGAATATACTACAACTAGAATCTAGATCTAGAATAATGTTGCTGTTATAGTAAGTAAAACTAGATCTATTTCTGTAATATAGATCTCTAATGACTATTAGACTCAATATGTATGTTGTTGTTTTTTCAACATTAGATCTAGTTAAGGCAATGCAATTCATCATATAGAGTTTGAACTATTGATTTCAAACAAAAGACATAATTAACTCATTGAGTGCAGTGTTTTCTTTTTGTAAACATCTTTCTATTTAAATATAAGATATAAATTATAATCTACATAATAGGACCCTCAAAAAAAAAAAATAGATGCCAGCTTTAGAACTTCTGAGACCTAAATATAGATTTTGATCTTTGCATTACTGCTGAATATAGATTTTGATCTTTGCATTACTGTTGAAACATCATATTAAACTAGTTAGATGTTTTTCAAAAACAAATGTGATAAAACAGTCAATAAAAGATGATGGATCACTGATTATATTATTATTGTTACATGGCTTTTTAGTCAGAAAAGGGAAAAATTATTGCACTATTACTACCAATAATCAATAATTTAATTCTATTTAATATTAATAATATACTATCTGGATATGACCCACGGCCTGCGGGCCTAGGATTTGGTATTACTGATTTGCTGGTGTGAATTTAGATCTATGTTAAGCATGGAAAATGTTCCCTTCACATTTTTTTTTTATTTTGCCATGAAAATAAAATTAGAGTGTGAAAATGAGTTTACCTGGTTTGTTAAAAAGTTTTGTTTCTTAAAAGAGATACAATTAGGTACTTTTTTATATTTTTAGGGCCCTCCGGTAGTGTAAGGGACATTAAACATACACTATCGTCTTTGCTATGATCTAGGGAACATTGATGCCAAGTTTGATCAAGATTTATTTCTAAGCGGGACATAAATACATACGCCTTACTTTCTGCTTTATATATTAGATATTATAAAAGTACAATATCCAGAAGGCCAGAAATGTCACATAACTTGTGGTTTTAAATGTAAAATTTCTGAAGTATTCACAGCTTTCTAAATTTTAACATCTTTAAAATAAATATTTATATATAGTACTTTTTGATAATTAACTTTTATTTATTTATTTTAGGCTTTTTGAGTGGTGATTGCTCACTTAGGTAAGTCTTTATATTGTTAATTATTTATTAAGTTTTATATTGATCCAATGTAATAATATAATATTAATGACATTGGCTCCTTTGTGTTTGAATCTCTTTTTTAAAAAATACATGCAATGTATGACTCAAATACATTGTGTATCCTCAAATTGTTAATACCAGCAGACTAGCTAAGTAAAAAGTAGAAAGTCAAATTTTTTGTTAGTGTAAAAGGTAAAATATTATTCATGTTTTCTTTTGAGTATTTAATCCTTGGTCAATTCCTTGATAATCCTTGGTCAATTCCTTGAGCTTGTTGTTTTATGATTAACTTAACAATGATTTACTTACTGTGGATTAATATCCCCAACCTGTTTTATATGTTGTATTGAGAAACATATAATCACATTGGCTCATTTGTGTTTTTTAAAAAATACATGCAATGTATGACTCGAAATAGATTTTCTGTTGGCTTGAATTTATAAAATATTGCTATAAAAGTCTCCATTGACTCAGTTTTAAAAGTATCCAAATAAACCAACTTGCCATTGCTGGCTGCTCCAGACATGTTTTATACTTAATATACAATACTTAATATCTAGTTTTTAAAAAATCTGTTATTTCACTTAACATGTTGCTATCCTTATTTTTTTTTTTTTTTTTTTTTTTTTTTTTTTTTTTTTTTTTTTAGAGCAGGGGTGGGCAATCTTTTTCTACTAAGTTTGGGAATGGGGGGGGGGCATATATGTATACACATATATATATACTAGCGGTACATTGCCTGCGGGCCTTAGTTTGTGTATTGCTGATATAGTCAATAATATAGTGCATTAGAAACTATTAAAGACAATAATAATGGTTAGGGTTAGAATAATAATAATAATAATGTTATAAGTAAAGTGAATGCATGAATTCATGAATGGAGCTAAAAATAGCTAATTGACATGAATCCAATTTTTTTAATGAAAACATTAGCTTGTGTATAGATCTATACTTAGAAGCACACGATATCAATAGGAGTTGCACTAATGACGAACGAATATATGTAAAAATGCTTTAGAAAAAAATTTAATGTTAATTTGATTGAAATATGAAATGAATGATTTGTAATTAGTATGTTCATGTGTTTAATTATAAAACTATCTTTGCTAAGAGAAGTTCTATCACCTTAGAGCTGAAATAGATTTGTAGAGCTAGGAAAAGAGAGTTTCGTAACATTTCAGTTTGTGTGACCTTTTCTCTTAGATAACGCGAATGAATGAAAGTGTATGTAACCTTTCGGTAATGTCTAATGAAAGAATGTGTCAGGAGATATAAATTTGCATATATAAAGAATGAATTAATTTTAAAATGTTATTGAAACACAAATTTGGAGGCTAATTTTATTAAATAATGAAATCAATAGACTATATTTTGTATTTTCATGTGTCAAAGTAAATGTGCAAAGTGTACTTCTTAAAAGTAGATCTAGATCTAAATCCTATCTATCTTTTCTCATGTCAACATTGTAAACAAAGCCTAGATCCATAGATTACTATAGCTTTAATAGAGTCTATCAACTTTTTTTTTTTTTTTTTTTTTTGAGGGTCTTAAGTTTGTTCCAGAAATATGGGACTAGCTTACTAGTTGTTATCCTTGTGACTGCTGTCAAATTACTGTCAGTCATTATTGACCTATTCTTACACTTGTTTTATTTCCAAACAAGAAAATTCTTGTTCACAGATGTCTGTGGACCCAAAAAAAATTTAGCATCAAAGGTTTTTTTAAGTGTGTAAATACAGCTTCTGGTACCCATAAAATTCCTGCAAAAATAACTGATTGGAACTTCTAAGTTCTAAGACGCCTTAAACATTTGCTTTCAAATTCCATAACTAAGGAATCCAAATGTCTTGTACTATTCAACCATTTTACTAGAAATAGTTTTACCTTTCAACAAAGGAAAATGACAAAACCTGTTTTACTTGCTTGGATAAGCTTTGTTAAAAATTAAACATGCACATCCATTTCATGTGCAAACAACCCTTTTTGATACTTCCGATAAAAAATATGAAGTTTGTCTTCCACTCACAAGAAATATTAGTAATATCACAATCAATGCCCTGCAGGGAACACAATTTCTTTCTTGATATGCCATATTCTTCTCAATACCTTGCTCATTCTAAGCCATCAGATACTACTGTGGTACCGAACATTGAAATGTTTTGTTTCCAAATCTTCAGTATTTCTCGGACTTGCCTGTCTTTAAGACCTCTTGCTCGGATGAATTTGATCACTGAGATAATTAGGTCAATAATAGGTTTTATATTCAATGTAGCTTTGCTCAAACTTTCCCGTTTAGCATTTATGACTGGGTCATTGTTCTTTAATGTATTTTTAAAAAACTATTTTTCTCAGTCAAAGCATCAGTTGTTAAACATAGTATTGATAAAAATATGGCTTAAGTTTGTGTGTTTGACTGAATGTTTAAAATTTGCATTAAACTTCTTAGAATGATAAGTAGAGACAATGTTTTTTTTTTAGCCTCTGCATCATAAGTGATAAGAATCAGAAGATATTTATTGAATTATTTGTTTTTAATATATTTGAAATTTTTAATTGTATAATGTGTGGGCAGACCTGATTTTGTAGGTATTCACGGGCTGCATAAAACACTCCTGCAGGCCGTAATGTGCCCACCACTGCTATAGAGTTATGTTTAATACTTACGAAGGGAAATATATTTTATGTTTTGGCCAATTTCCCTTCAATACTAACATTGTAATTTCAGTAATGTAACGTAGGATACATGCATAGGGTTTTTGTGAATATTAAGAGATTTTATGCCTATCAGTTTAAGTTTTGCTAGACTGATTAGAATAAAATAATTTGTTGATGGACTATTTAAAACAAAAAACTGAACTCACATAATTGGGAAACAAAGGGATCTCTGCTGCAACTAATTAAAAAAAATGTATTATTGTTATAAACAACCAAGTCAACTATTTCATTCAACCACTAGGTTGATACCATGTTTTCTACACATGAAAGTAAAAAATTGTAAGTTCCTCTTTCAGACCATGTGATCTTGAGGGCAGATGATATTATGGTCATCTGTGTCATCTGTTTTTGTCCAATGGTTAATGAGTAGAGAGCCATGGCTAGCACAACTACCAACTGTTTTACATTTCCCACTTCAAGTCGGGTACCCATTAGTCAATTAGAGTTGGGTGGACTCAGGGGCACCCTTAAAATCCAGAAATACAAAATCCTAGTCATCACAGAGATTTGAACCCAGGGCCCCAGGTTTGGAAGCCCATTCTGCCAAATGATATTGTTGTTAAATCAGCCAGCCTACTGTTTTTAAGTCTATAATTTGAAGGGCAAGATATTTGAAAATGCTAATGGTTTTTGTCTTCATCAAAGTGCTCAGAGTGTACAGATATCATGTAAAGCTAAGGCCTGACCTGAGTAAAAGCTATACAAATTTATATATATATGGATATAATTTAAGTTATATTTTTGTTCTGTGGCATTTTACTTCTTAAGATGATCATTTTCTTATCCAATCCTTGATACATAGATGAGGCATAGGTTGGGCATCTGTAATCATTAAATGCTTTGGCACTTTCACCCTTCTTTCTACTTCTAGTGTGTAGCCAGCTGCAATCCAGGATCCTTCCTTTATGCTTACTCTCCATCTAGATCTATCCAGTGCCTTATTTTCCCAACTCTTGGTGTCAATCTTGAAGAGCTTCGTGATATTTTTAATGAAATTTTTTTCTTAACTACTTATAAACTGCTCAGTACTGACACCATAGCAACACATAACAAGATGGATATCTGTTTCAGTTTTGAATAAAATTGGATTTTTTTGGAAGAAATCTTTTCTTACTGTACTGTTATTAATGAAAGGTTGCCTTGTCAGTAGTTAAATAGATTGCATTTTGTTTACTCTCTTCTCTCATACTTATAAAAATTAAATGCTTTTCAGTTGCTCTCTTTTATTTCAACAATTGTCCATCAGAATTATTTTTATAAAGCTTATATCAACTCACCCAGTCTGTCTTGTCAAGTAACAAGTTCAGACAAGTTTTTTCTCCATTTCCCTTTCTCTGATAAAGTTAATGCACAATTATTCATTGCACCTGACAAGACATGTATTAATTTTTTAAAAAATTAAACAATTGATTAATTAATTGTTGGTGATTAATTCTTTTGTTTGATTTTTAAAAAAATGTGAATAAATGTTGAGAGTTGTACATGGATTTAGTTTTGACAGCTTCCCTTTCTCGGTTCAAGTTGAAATTTTGCATAATTATTCATCTCGATAACAATAACATTTAGCACTAATTAATTAATTTTGTTTATATAGCAGAAAGGGGGCTAAACCCTGTAATTTTCAGATAAAGGTAGTAATTAGTGGTTACTTAGGTTTTTAAAGAAGTATTTTTTTTTTTTTATTGGAAGTTTTGCTTTCTATTGATGCATAAACTTAAAACAAACAGAAGCTGTAACTAGTTTAGATATTTTTATTTTTCAAAATATATCTCTACCAGTAACAAATATCAACATTTTCAACATGACAATTATAATATTTAATAGAATTAAGAACTGCCATTGTTTATCCTGTTGACTTTGTAACTACACTGAACAAAACATTTTGTTTTTGACACGTTTCATACTGGCTGATGATACGAATAAGGCAAATAGGTGACAGTGAATGGTTACAGTTCCAACAGAAAGTGAAAAGAATATAGTTTTTTTCTGAGTTGGTACACTTGACGTGTTACTCAATATATTATACATGTGCCATTTCAATCTGATAATGAACATATTTGTCACTGCACCCTATTGTTCATTGGTGCCCGACCTTGGAGCCATGTACATTTCCACATGGGTCTTCGAGCGCATCACCTAATCCAATGATGCCGATCAGCTGCTGCTTTATAATGCAGACATTTCCTGATAGCACAATGTCATTGGCCAGATATCACCCGCATGCCGTAGTTTGGGCTTCACTGCTGTGGGCTGTGTAGTCTTAGTTTCTAAGGAATTTCACTTTTGCATGATAAAAGTTTTTGAATGCCTGACGTGTCATCAAGTGACACCTGACAGTCAGTCGTTGAGGTGCTTCCTTTTGTGGAGGTATTAGAATCGCACGTTTCATACTGACGGGACTCTGCATTCTCACTCAGATTGTCCCAGTCCCTTCTAAGTGCCCAGTCACTTTCTTCAGGGCAGCCGTTGTCTAGGGTGTTCTCCCTGTGACCAAGTGCCGCGTTGTGGTTCTCTGTCTCTTCGTCGTAAGTATGCCTGCCTTTCGTGGAGCGGCACATGACTCGACAGGTCAGGATTTGGTAGTAGGCCGTACGGAACTGTTCGTTCATGAAGCCGTACAGCAGTGGGTTGATGGCACTGCCAAGAAAGACGGACGTCTGACAAAACATGTGGAATGTCTTACTCAGCATTCTGCTCCAGTCGATCACACTGGAGATGGTGCAAGGGAAGTAACTGAGTACAAAGACCAGAAAGATGGCGATCATCATTCGAGTCAGGCGCATTTCCCTTCGTTGGTTATTTAGCCTCATTGTTGAGTTGGTTGTCGTTGACGACAGAAAGCGTAGACGTTGATGGGACGCCCTTGTCGTGACGTAGATGGCTGTATAGTAGTAGATGATTAGTCCACATGGGATGGCTGCACGGACTATTAGAAGGAAAATTTTGAAGGTTTGGCTGGAGTTGTCTAGTCCCAGGTTACAGCTTGACAGCATTGGAATGTAACCAAAATGTCCCCACGCCTGAAAATACAAATGTCTTTTATTAGCACGTGGAGAATGTTAACAAGTGTTTATTAAAAGTCACAGTAATATTTTATATTAATAAGTCTCTAAAAGGTTCATGTTTATTTTCAGTGCTATAATGTGGTTATAGATATACTGACTAGAGACTCCCGTAATGCGGTAGTATTCTAATTGGTAGCCACTATTTACATTAATGGAATTAGTTTGTCCACCGGTAGAAAAAAAAAAGTATTGAAAAATTATGAAGCTAGTTTGTAATGTTCGTGTTAATTATTTCCCCTTAGCGCCCTAATGTACACCTCAAGCTATCCAAAGTTATGTCTACAAAGCACACGTAAAAGTGATAGTATAATTAATTATGAACCACACATTGTGTTTTTAAGATTATGAAACATTAACCTTGTAGTCCCAAATGATGTAAACTTGTTCTCTTGACTCCATGAGAGTATTTTAAAAAACTGATTTAATGAGACTGATGGGGCATTGAATTTGATAAGATGTGAGTAGACTTACTCCCGAGACTGCCGGCTGCAGGCAGACTACTGGAACAATCCATGTACATGCCATCATCACGGCCATGTTAGATTTTCTGAAGAGATGTTTGTACTTGCTGACATCTACCACCAGCTTGTAGCGGTTCCACGCTATCAGAGTGATGGTCATAATTGTAGTACCTGAAAGCGGTGTGGAAAATGAGATAAACTTTATGTGTGTGAACAGAATACACATTTTCTAAGTGCTACCTATCACCGTTATAGAGAAACAATATAAAGGAAGATTGCTACCTGTCAGCGTATATCCCAGAAATCCGATAAATTTGCATATCTCTTCCTGATAATGCCATCCGTCAGTTAAATAGGTATACATATTAACAGGTAGCACCACAGAAACAAACATCAGATCACATATACTGAGGTTGGCCACGAATAAGTTGGACACAGTTCTGAGTTTTCTGTTCTGGATTATAGCCATTGTCACTAAGATGTTTCCTGGAGAGAAGAAACGAAGAGTCTATTGAAACTTGTAGCCTACTCAATGTGTGATTTGAAATCTAGCTAGTGTTTACACTTGAATCGTTGCAATATTATAGTGATAGCTTTGTATACGCGGTCATTTTTGTGTCGTCTGTTTTAAAAAAATCCAACATGCTTTAAAACATGCACTTAATTGAATGAGGCCAAGCAGACGTGACGACAGTTGGCTACGTTGAGTTGCTCAAGTTGTCTATTCAGTTCTTTGTTGCCTCCAACTGATAGGAATGTTTAGAGAACGTGTAAGCACTCACGGCTAAAGTTGTGCACTGTTCAGAACGTGGGCTGGGGAAGGTCTGTGGGTGTTGTCTCTCAAAGGTTTATGTGAAACCCTGTTACACTTGTATTTGTAGTCTATCTTGTAGGGATGGCCACTTCAATTAAAAATGTACTACTGTTCTGTTCGGTACAATAATTAGTTAGAATCGTATCACCCATGTTAACATGTCTTGTTGGCATGCGCAATAGCTGTTAGAAGATAACTGCTCCACGTGATCAGTATAATTCCAATTAGTCAGTAATTAAAAAAAAAAAATGCTTGTTTCAGCTTGTCATAGAACTATCATGCTTTTATGGCATACATCTTTTACTAACCACTTAAGCAATGTGTTTTTAAAGGTTATTATTGTCGTTAACTAGTTCAATTGTCAGTTTGTCCCAAATGATGTAATATTTATTGCCTTATTTGTTTGGTGAAGGTAAAAAAAACTGATTTAATGAGACTGATGGGACAAATGAGACATTCTATCTAGGCTATTGTTTGAAACTTACCAAAGCTTCCTAAGGCTATAATAACAGTCATTAGTGTTATGACCGCTACTAATGCCGTCCTTTCACTGTCCTCTAGGTGCACGACCTGTTCATTGTTAGGATTTTTTATGTCCATGGTAACTGTGTGATAGAGAACGTTTTCAACTAGTGCACTCGTGTTATTAAACATAATTACTAGCGTCCTTCAAGTGGGTAGTATGTACATCACCGCGCGCGACATGATGGAAATGTAATGAATAGCACTGACACTGAACATTGGCACTTCACTGATAGTCCTTGTAATCCAGCTGGTAGTAGCTTCCACGTCTTGAAACCAGGAGAGAAAGTTCCTGCCGTGCCAATTTATAGGAGCCGCTCTCGTTGCATCCCTCGTCTCCTGCCACCAGACTTCTCACCTCACCGCGAATTTCTCTTCCTGACTACTCGGCGCTGTCATTTTAAAACTCTTTTATCTTGTATAGAATAGATGTAATGGATTGGCACTGCTTCTAACCTATGAATTATTAAATAATCATATTTGTAGTCGAAGAACTAGTAATTAATGTTAGGCTCTAAAATTGAATAATAGAATATTACAAGCATGTCCCATGTGATGTAATCTGATGTTCTTGACTCCCTGAGAGTTAAAACCAAAAAAAAAACTGATTTAATGAGACTGATGGGACTCCTAGTTTACATAGACATCTATAAATACATAGAACATATGATGTATTTTTTTAAGTCATAGTTTCCGTTGTTCCTATTTGTTACTAACTACACATTAGCCCTGGCTTAAAAAAATAACTGAGAATGGCGCCACGATCACTAGGGAGATGGTAGGGTAGAGTGTGATGGATTGGGCCCCCCCCCAACACACACACACACACATACAACTTGCCAATCAGTAGTAGTTTTAGAACTCAGCAAGAAATCTGTCTGGTGCAAGTTCGTGGCATGCTAGTCATTTATCATCTGACACGTGTTTTCTTTCCCTGATGATAGGTGAGCGAGCGGTCAGTGGTTCGGTCTGCATCCGGTCATCGTCTTTACGGACACGGTCTGGACTTTGACTGGGTGCACTTGTCTGTTGACCCATAGGAAGGCTTGATGTGTTTATTATTCCAGACCACACCATGACCATGTCTAGACTGGGGCTGTTTCATAGCTTCCAACTGCCTTCTTTATGGCTTGTACTTCTAGTCACTTGAATGACGTGTTAGTACCGGCACTTGATTAGTTTTCCACATGAGGTTTATATTCTCTACAAGCACACGTTTCTGATACCAACCTCTCTTTGCCTTTTGTGTTGTTCATTTAGTGAGGGTACGTGCTAGTCACAGTGTACTTGATAGAAGCATTCATCCTGTATTTTCATACATCAAAGAAAACTAATAGGCGCATTATTATTCGACAGCTTACATCTAGGAAATGGGTTGTATCCCATGAATCTCAAATGTTTTCCTAGAGCCTTGATGTCTTTCGTTGTTTTGTAATGTAGTTGTGTTGCTTTGTTCTTGACATTTTATAAAGGTGTTGTTTTTTTTCCTTGCTTAGGTTGTAAACAATGGCCAAGTCCAAGAATCACACAAATCACAATCAGAGTGAGTACTGACCTTTTTTTTTTTAGTACCGGGTATTGTAGATTTTTAAGTATGTTTTCCCCTTGAAAAATGATTACCAATAACACATTAACCAGTAGTCATTCTCTATTTTTATATCTAATTGGAACATTTATGTGAAGAAGAATTGTGATTTTGATTTAGCAATGATGAATTAGTACACCTTAAACTAAGTTTGGCAACTTGAACCCTATTAAATCAAAGTAATAGCACCGTCTTTTTGTAATTGTATGAACAATGAAAATAACTTTGGTTATAAGTGACTTGAAAAGTAATTACTCTTATACTCATTGTGTCCATCTCATTTTACCAGCGAGTCGTAAATGTCCTATAGTTACTACGGTATTTTTGTTGTTGTGGTTTTGTATTATTGAGATATATATAATGAAGAACAACAAACAAAACCAGTTATACAGAATTTTTGCACTCAAAAAGTAGCCAAACTCTTACACCTTTCTCCCCCCCCCCCCCCTTTAAAAAAACGCCTTTCCTCGTTTTCTTTTTGTTTCCTTTGAAGAATTTATTAGTGCCTGGTATAGTCCATGAGTTTTGGTTTAAACATGATGTTAATGTTTCTTTTTTTGTGTTCAATAGAATTATGTTAGTCCTCTTCACTTTTAGAGCATAGCGTTACATAGTATGTCAGTAACCAATCACATTGCTTGTAGTCCATTCTCCTCCTGACATGATGGTATGTTACAGTACCTGACTTGGTGGACGACATTTAGGCGTATCGGTATCTCCCCGTTGCTCGGTCCACGTGACTTTCATGGCACCTAGCATGAGCTGTGTGCGGACGAGCTGTCTACATAGACACCCGCCTTAAATCTTTGAGGGAAGTTTGGGAGTGTAGACATGTTAGTGTGCTTCGCGCTACATTGTGTCCCCTCGAATAGCGAAGTTTGTTTCCTTAAAGGCCTTTGAAATTTTTATGTTTATCGGGTTATCGACACCATCCTCAATAGCACTATGCATCTAGAAAATAAGATGATGGCTATGACTTGTTACATTCCTGGCACAATTAAACTCAGTGTGGTTATTCTAAAAGTTCTACATTCTCTGGATTAAAGCTAAGAGAATGATTATTTGAAAGGCTCTGACGTCTATCATAAGCCGTATAAGCTGTATTAACTAATCATGAGCACTGCTTTTAAAAAAAAAAGTTCTCTTGGTAAGAACATGGCTTACAAGTGGGATTCACATCTTAAAGAAAATTCCCCTTGGTGAGACTTGACTTACTGAGGTGGGGGTATTCTTATAATTTGAACAGTGATCTCAGAGGAAACCCGTGAAAATTAGAGCTATTTTTGTTATTAGAGGCAAGCTGTGTATGGGCTAGAGCAGTGTTTCCCAAACTTTTTCATTAACGGAAAACTTCGCACATTAGCGGAACACTTTGTGCTTATTTTTCAAAAAAGTAATTAACTTCCTTGCCTACTAGCTAATTATTCCAGTAGTTCGTGGAACACTATGTTCCGAGGAATGCAGTTTGGGAGACACTGGTTTAGAGTATAGGCTTCTCTTTGTCACGAAGCTAGAGCTTTGACGTTTTCACTGATCAAAACATTCTCTGACCAAATTAATGCGTGACTATTTCGGGAGTCCCACCTTGTATTTAGTAAACTCACGTGTTGTTGGCACTGACTCTCATGTTTGTCAAGAGCTTAGCTCACGTGCTGGGCCTAATGAAATTGTTGAGTACCAAGGCAGAGAACGTGTACACTGACCTGGTCTCTGCCCTGTGTGGGTCATTTCATTCATTTAGTCAGCTTTAGTCTTCTCTCCTTCCCTAAATGGAGCGTATGTTATTGTGTGCCAGTCAGTGTCACTTACTGGGGCCAGACTATATGGTGGGTTTGAACACGTGATCTTACATAAGAGCGAACCCACGCAAGTTACATTTCATTTTTTGATTTTCAGACAAGAAACACCATCGTAATGGCATTCACAGGCCCAAGTCTCACAGATATCCTTCAATGAGAGGGGTAGGTCAATGTTTGTCATTTCTTCAAAGAAGACTTCTCATCAGCAGGGAACCGTATTAATTCAATGTTCTGTTTCCTTTACAGGTTGATCCCAAGTTTTTGAAAAATCTCAAGTTTTCCAGGAAACACAACAAAAAATCTGTAGCTGCTGGCAAGAATTAAAAAGCATATGAATGATAGTGTGTGGCCAAGTCAATAAAAAGTGATGGGAGAACTTTACATACCACTGACTTTTGTCTTATTTTATCTCGTTTTGTGTAGTTGAATAATGTTTTAATATTTTGATACGGTACCAGTAGATCTATATAGCTCCTGAAAGAAATGTCTCTGAATAGATCAGATAGGTTTATGAAGCTATCTATGATGTAATGAAATTGATCATTCAAGCACTATTTATAGCTATCAGTTGCTGGCAGTGAGAGCATAACGAGAAACTACTAGTGGCCCATTGAATGTTGGGGTCAAGAGTTTAAAGCAAAAAACGGCCTCACCTAATTGCTATTTTATATACGAGTCAAAATTCCGAGGGCTGTCTGAAAACATGCTCCCTGTAAAAAATGTACCGGTACCGGGTACTTATCACTTTAAAAATTGGGAGTTAAATCTCATTAGTTAAAACTTTTTTTTTTTTAAAAATCTCATTCGCCAAACAAACATTTAGTCACATGACAATATTGATAAGACAATAAAAAGAACTGTCACGTGAAAGCCATTGTGTATTAAAAATTTGAATAGAAGAGAGACTCACGTGGCTAAATTTTGTTTACGATTGGTGAATAAGTTCCATTGAGAGAAAGTACTACACTTAAAGAGACAAATAAAAATGCAGTTTTTTGGATTATGGGTGATTTCAACCTACCTGATATAAATTGGAAAACACTAACCATAGATAAACACCAAAACCTTAAGGACATAAATGAGCTTTTCATAGAAACTTTACACAACCTAAGTTTAGATCAAATCATTAAAAAGCCAGCTAGATTAAACAACACATTAGATCTCTTCTTAACCAACAGACCTGGATTAGTAGTTGATTATGATATTATCCCTGGTCTATCAGACCATGAGATCATTAAAATACACAGTCAGATAAAAGCAAAATCTTACTCTGGAATAAATGTAACCTAACACAACTACACCAAGCTGCATTAAACTTTCAACAAACATTCTTATTAGAAAAAGACATTAACCAACCAGTCGATGACCTCTGGAATTTCATCAAAAACCATCTTAAAAGCATTATAGAAAATCATATACCAACTAAATACACATCAAACAAAATAAATAAATGCTGGTTTAATAATAGACTAAAGAAGCTTTGTAAACAGAAGGAAAACCTATATAGAAAATTTAAAGAAACCAAGGCAGAAAGAGTTCACAAAAAGTATATAAAAATTAAACACCTAACCCAAAAAGTAAGCAGACAGCTGCAGAGTGAATACATAAACAATGTAATATCTAAAGATAACAACAAAAACCTAAGGTCATACATTAAGTCTAAGAAAATGGAAACAACAGGCATAGCGCCATTAAAAGATGAACATAACATAATATATAATGACAATGAAAATAAAGCAAACATCCTAAACAAATACTTTGCATCAGCATTCTCAGCCCCAGGAGACAAAGACATATTTCTTAATTTGAACCAAGTAGACAATATAGAAGATTTAGTAGTACAAGAAAATGGAATTCAAAAACTATTATCCAACACCAAACCAAATAAAGCATCTGGACCTGATGGTATTCCAGCTAGATTACTCAAAGAACTAAGCAATGAGCTAGCCCCAGTGTTCAAAATACTCTTTCAGGCTTCACTTAACCAGGGAAGAGTACCAAAGGACTGGAAAGAAGCTAATGTCACCCCCCTATTTAAAAAAGGAGAAAAATCTGATCCAGGAAACTACAGACCAGTATCACTTACCAGCATCACATGTAAAATCCTAGAACACATAATATGTAGCAACATCATAAACCAGTTAGACAAACAAAATGTCCTCACACCATACCAACATGGCTTTAGGAAATATAGATCATGTGAAACACAACTAATAGGACTAATTGACGATTTTTCAAAAGGTTTAGATAATAGTGAACAAATAGATGCTATTTTACTAGATTTTTCCAAGGCTTTTGACAAAGTTCACCACCATAGCTTGCTTAAAAAATATTTCGGCATTAATGGTCCACTGCATCAGTGGATTAAAGATTTTCTGATAGGGAGAGAACAAACTGTAATAATAAATGGCTCTAAATCAACACCAATAACAGTAAACTCAGGTGTACCTCAAGGAACAGTCTTGGGTCCACTACTTTTTTTAATTTACATAAATGATTTACCAAATTGCAATAGTTCAGGAACAAAAGTCAGATTATTTGCAGATGATTGCATCATATATAGAACAATAAAAACAACACAAGACACAGATATTTTACAAAGAGAATTAGATGAATTACAGAAATGGGAATCAAATTGGAGCATGTCTTTCCACCCAGAAAAATGTCAGTTGTTAAGAGCAACAAAAAAACTAAAACAAATTAATTCCACTTATCTTATTCATGGCAAACCAGTAACACCGACTAAAAACGCAAAATATCTAGGTGTTCTAATAAATGAAAAACTGTCATGGAATCCACATATTGATGAAACTACAAAAAAATCAAACAAAGCATTAGGGTTTATTAAAAGAAATTTCTATAAATCAAATAAGAACATAAAACTAAAATGTTATTTAACCTTGGTTAGGCCAATAATAGAATATGCATCCACCGTTTGGGACCCATCAACTCAAGAAAACATTAAGAAACTGGAACAAACACAAAATAGAGCAGTGAGATTCATAACAAACGAATATTCACATTTGACTAGAGTAACACCATTAGTAAAATCACTAAATTTAGAAAGCCTTCAGGACAGAAGACTCAAAAGTAAAGTAGCAATTATACATAAAACACTGAACCATAATCTTCAAATACAAAAACAAAACTTAATAAAATACTCTGAAAGACACAAAAATAAAGGCACATTCTTTGTCCCCTATGCTAGGACAAATTTGTACAAATACTCCTTCTTCCCTAGTGCTATTAGAGCATGTAATGGGTTGCCTGAGCTAGCCAGAAAAACCAGTGACTTGGCAGAATTTAAGTCATTGGTTAATATGCATGACGCGTAGGACGTAATCATCTTCTTTTTTGAAGTAACGTCTGTATTATATAAGATAAGATAAGTAGAAACGTTTGACACAGACTTAGTAAGAGCGTTACAGCTCAACAAAAAACAACTGAGTTAAAGAATACACTGCGAAGTTAGCGTCGTGATCTGCCGCTTTCTATCTCCATGTTATGTTTACTTTAATGATAGTTACATTAGAGAGAAAGGTAACTGATTCTCTACACAAAATATTTCATTTCGTTCTAATAGTTAAGGTTGGTATATGGCCGGAATTGCCGGTACTATTAACAAATCTCTTTTCGGTTTTTCTTCACGCTAGGGGGAGGTCTAAAAGGATTAATCAGGTAACACCCTCTCCCTTCCCCCCCCCCCCCTTTTATATGAACCGGTAATTGAGTTTTAGATAGAAACAAAAAAAGAGGGGGGAGGGTGATATAGGAATGACTAATTATCAATAATACGTACGGTACTAACTAACAATTCACACACTTTCGTCACTTGTTTGTATATACACGATATATGGGGATGATTTCTTTTATAGGGTTTGGGTTGGAAGCTGTTAAAAAATCTGAATAAACCCAAACCTTAAAACAATTTTGTTGTATTATATATTAGTTGACAAAATATACAACATTCCGTATGCCTACAGTACATACCGTTACGAAATGTTGGATACCAGTGCCCTCCGAAGTTTCTTTTACTAACAACAAATAAAACCGACAACGAAAATTTCAGATCCAAAACATTTTGTGGAGGGGGGGGGTAGAGAATAGCAGATTGCAACATTATCTAATTATTCTCTCTCTTCTTATACACTGCTGGTACCAAGTCATCATGGTCCTGGAATTTACACTAGTATGATGTACTGGTATACACAAAAGTACACACATCTGTTGGTTTTTTAAATTACCGTACATTATGTAACGGTATCGTAACTTTCTAAAATACAGTACGTACCGGTACTGGTTTCAGAAACTGCTTTATACCGGTACCGGTATCAGACACTGGCGGATCAAGGGGGTGGGGGGGGGGGGGCGGACGAATTTTAGTATAGAATTCACACAATTTGTATACGAATTTATTACTTATGTTAATAAAATATACTAATTATTTATATTTCAACCTATTTTTAGATTTTTTTGCCCCCCCCCCCCTCTAGTATGTTGGCCGATTTGGTGGGGTTGGGAGGTGGCGATGGCATCAATCCCTCCCCCATACACTTTCGAGTGGGGGGGGGGGCGGTCCAATTTATTTGTAGAAATCACAGCTTGCTAACAGAATCAATTAAATATCTATATGATTAAAACTTGTTATTGATATTTTAACCGATCTTTATATTATGTCGTTCCCTGTTTGCCGATTGGGGGGTGGGCGAATACCTCTACTGCCCTTCCCACCTAAACCCTTTGGGGGGGGGGGGGCGGTCCTACTTATATGGAGAAATCATAGTTTGTGAACACAATTAGTTGAATTAATATATAAATTTTATGTCGCTCCCGTTCTGGTATCTTGGCCGATTCGTTGGGGTTGGGGGGATTGCGATTGCATGTACTGCCCTCCCCACTCTACCCCTCTGAGTTGGGGGGGGGGTCTTATTTTTATGGAGAATCATAGTTTGTGAACAAATTTATTGAATATCTATATAATATAAACTACGTATTGATATTTGAACCCATTGTAAATTATGTCGTACCACTCTCTAATCTCAAATTTTATCATTAGTAAATTTAAATGAAAAAGGGTTTACCAGGTGGGAGGGGCGATACATGCAATCGCATTTCCCCCATCGGACAAACCAATACTTTTTCTTTTTGTATTAAGTTCAGAAATTTAACAAATCTGTCACTAATATATTTCATATATACTATAAATTAAATTTTTATATCGAGTCGCCCCATCCATATTCTTGAATGCCAAATGCAATCTTTAGCAGAAATTATTACAGGAACGAGGATTAATTGTTTCACTCTACCGCCCTTCCCATTTCCATAGTTTATGTAATTTCACATGAATTTATCATAATTATTTTAAGAAAGACTTTGAATTGGAAAAGTTAGCATTTAAACGAAATTTTTCAGTATAAGAGTCATGATTGAGATGAGTTCTAAACCAAGATAGTAATTTCATAGTCGCCTTTTCCCAACCTTTACTCAATCTGATATTTTTCTAGTTAAATAAATTTGGGACTATAACTCACAATTTATATTTCAATTTTATTGAATATAATTTATCGAATAATTTTTTTTCGGCGGCGATCCTCAAAGCCAAAATCTAAATATGTGGGGTATCTTATCTTTTCAGGGAACAAATCGGTTTTATTTGCAATGTATTAAGGACCTATAAATTCATATTAGAATATTTTTCAAGTCCAACATTATTCAGAAGGTCCTTTTTTAATACTATGAATAATGAGCTTTAGGTCAGGAGAATGCGTTTCTTCTGTGAAGTATGCAAGAAAGCCTTTTTGGAATCGGGACTTTGCCCCGAACTCCACTGATGAATAATGAGCTGTATTTCTCAGGAGAATGCGTTTCTGCAGTGAAGAATGCAAGAAAACGCTTTTGGCGTCGGGGCTTCGCCCCGAACCCCACTAGGCAACCTTATAGCGCTGCTCCAGTTGTTTTGTTTTTCGTCGAAGGTTGAGAAATGCTGCTTTTTTAATTCTCATATATATATATATATATATATATATATATATATCTGTGCTGTACGCACGTCTATGCATACGGTTAGGGTTTACTGGGCGTTAGGGTTAGGGTTTGGAAAAAAAACGCCCCCCCCCCCCTCCAAAGTTCTGGATTCGCTAGTGGTATCAGAAGAAATGTTTAGTAGTAGGCCTAAAATAAATGAGAGCTTTCGATAGACGTCAGCATCCTAAATCTTTCGTGTTAAGCCTACAGGTACATTTATAGACTGTAACTAGACGTGTGCATAACAGCATCAGCTTGAAGTCCCTAAGAATAACATCAAAGAAGATCAAGTTCTGCTGATTCTTCTCACACGATCCCCCTTCCCCCATGTCGTCACTTGTTTGGACTCGGCACGTATTCAGCATGTAAATGATATATATATATATTGCTCTCTAATGGTCTAGTCGTCTCTTCCCCTACCGCTATCAGAAGAATGTAAGGAAAACGTGATGGGTCTATTGGGGAAAGTTCATCCTTGCCTAAAAGTAACGCCACCATCACAAACGCAACATAAAACATACCGGCACTCACAATACGAATCCGGTGCAGCTGCACATTAGATCTGGGTGTAACTTAGGAGGTAAAATTAGTGAAGATAAACTAAGTATACTTTCATCCACAGGGCTTGGCGTGCTCGATTCAGTAGCGATTAGTCACAATGCCGGATTTAAGTAAGTGGAGACCCCAACACTTTACCGAAAGCTTTAATTTAAAAAATTCACTTAATACCACAGTGTGGTAAAGCGCTTGGCTTCCGAACCGATGGGTCACAACTTCGAATCCTAGTAAAGACTGTTTTTTTTATATTTTATTTGATCTGAACTTTACTTTACAATTTAAAAAAATATTTACATCTTAAAGCATATAATACTTGTAAATTTAATCCCCATTAAAAAAATATTTAATAAGCATATTCAGTGGCGTAGCTAGGGTAGGGGAGGAGGGGGGAGAAATTGAAAATCCCCCCGGGCCCCCAAATGAGTGTTCGAAATTGTTTTTCACATTAAATATTAAGCAGAATGCAGGGGCCCCCAAAGAGGTCAAGCTCCGGGCCCCCGAATGATGGCAAATTCCTAGCTATGCCACTGTGCATAATTTAGTGGTTTTTTTTTAAATATATAATTTTTAGATTGTGGAGAGGAATGCCCTTGGTTGACGCACTGCTGAAAATCTAGAGCTGCGTTGATAAATTACGGGCAAACTACAAGCGGATACATTGTAACTTAAGAGTGATAAAATCAGAAGTTTGATTTAGGTAGATCTACATCCTCATTCTAGTTCCATTCAAATGAAAATACCAATAGCTCTGTTGTTAACTGTGCTGGGACCAAAAGATTATCTAAAATCGCTTGTCTGACATATTGTACATATCCGGTAGTTGTCATGCCCTAATGTGTAAAATATCTCTTTATCAATAATAGGCTATTAGTTTGTTATTAAGTTAACAGCAATGCCTGGTCGTGCGGTTAGAGCGCTGGACTGATTATTACGACGATCCCGGTTGCATACCCTGATCTCTGCCATCCCCCGTCGTCCAGCTGGAGGTTTGGACAAGGAAGTAAATCATCTTTAACTTTGAAGCAACATTCAAAACATGTAAAACATTTTACAGAAAAACAACAACATTTTTTACAAGCCAAATGAATCTTTGAAACATTATTACTTTTGACAATCAAAACAAAATCACTTCTTAAATATTCCTTGCGAATAAATCCGACAGGGATCCGACTCCGACGGGGGCCGCCTCTGAGTTTGTTTGACAACACAAACTCTCTTTGTAATCTTTTTTTGTTGTTGTTGTTGTTGTTGTTGATGCCTACATATGGGCTTTACCAATTAGTCAATGAATTGCCTACTGGTAGTAGATAATCTCGTTCACACAGAATTTCTGAATCTATTGTTATTGTTTATCTTCCGTGAAACACGTGCTTTCTGTTTTGATTATTTAATGACTTTTTTTTTTTTTTACAAAGCTTACATCAGCTCATTCTGTCTGTCTATATAGTAGGAAGTGTGTCGGAGAAATAACGTGTACAAACTTTTTACCAGACAGACAGAGTTGAAATAAGCTTTGTAATTTTAAAAAAAAAGCTAAGACTTATTAGATAATAATTTTTAAAAAATCTAGTCTATATTTCGACATCATACAATGAAGGGAAAACATGTAAACAAAACAATTATTTTACAGGTTTCTCACGTGACATGACACTTTTTTTTTCCGGAGTAGTCTCCCCTTTTGTGAAATTGGTTTAATTGAAGGAGAAATTCTTAAAACAAAGACAATAATTGGCTGAAGCACAGGCCAAAGAGACTAGGCGACAGGAAGTTGTTAGTACTCTGACACGAAATCAATAATAGTTACTTCACCAAGCCTTAGATACTTCAGTTGTCATTTGGGGCGCCCCCCCCCCCCCTCTTATTCCGCCATGACCGATTTACACTTAGAGCCTATGCCGCCCTATGCCAACTATTTACTTATAAAGTATGTATTTTTTTTATAAAACATAAATTTTCAGCGTCCTGCTCTGAGTACAGATGGCTAGGAGCAATAAGTCTACGAGAGTTTATTCAGGGCCTCCAATTGTTTGGGGCATCGCACAGGACTGACGATATTTATAAGACGAAAATGAGGATCTTGGATCAAATCTCAAACATAGAAAGTTCAATGGTTCTTTGTCTTCTAGCCCAGCTATACGTCTCTGCTATGACTAAATGTTTCTTAACGCATGTTTTGGTCTATCTGACTACACTACGTAGGTTTTAATCATTGGCGTCATTTTATTTTATGTTTGTTGTTTTTTTTTCACTTAGCAAAGGGCCTCCAATTACATAAGGCTGGCCCTTATTGATCTATTTAGAAATTTTTAACATTTGATTTAGAACTTCTAGCATGGCATCACCAAAATGGAACACTTTGAAAATTTTTGAAAATTTAGCGGAACACTAGCTTTATTTATTAGTCGTAAAATTCATTGTTAAAAAAAAATAATTTTAATCTAGTATTTACATAAAACAACAAAGAAAAAAAAAATGAGCAAAAAGACTTAACGACTCTGATAGTTTTAGGTTTTTAAATTGCATACCGGTATCTTCTGAATATTTAATACGATATGATGAATTGAGATAGTCTCTAATGTCTTGAGTAGCACAATGAGGTTATAGATAAACATGAATTAAACAAGAATGGAGCGTTTTTAAATATATGGAGATTCTTCTGACAAAGTCGCTCAGAAATTATTTAAATGATGATCTTTGAACTTTTTTTGTTTCAGGTCGGAGTCTTTCATTACATCTTGTAAAATCTATTTCCTTATTTTTGTTTCTTCCACAATGAAGATAATTACGCTCTAGCTTCAATCTCTTGCAAGACCGCAGAGGAAGGCGGCGGCCTGGGCTTGAAGTCTAGACCATGGTGAAGACAGTGCACGTGAACAGCACGACCACCAGGCTGCAATCTTTTTTTTTTTTTCTTTTACTTGGAATTCGAGCAAATTTTTCATTGACTGAGAAAAACCAATATAAAAAAAAACCTATACAACAAAAACCCAAATGTAACAGACAAACATTTCATGCACATTTCTAAACGTGCGGTCAATAAAATTGTAATGTTTAGGTCCCCTCCCCCCCTCAAGATGTCACACACGTGATTTGATGCAATCCTTCCACTGATAAAGCTTTTTTGGGGGGCATGTGGGCCCCAGCAAATAAATTATTTACAGATGAAGCTTACCTCCGCAGATAACGTTCAAAAGCTGATTGGACTTCACCACCTCCAGAGAAGATAAAGCTGTATGATCAGTTAATCAGTTGAGTCTCTCTGAATTAAATATTTAGCCTACAGTTGGAACTCACCAATGGAAATACCCGGTAATTATTTTTTAACTTTGAGACATTTAAAGAGAGTATGTCCAAGGCAAAAGGCAGAAAGGAATGGAGAAAGACGGTCAACAGATCTTGGCACTTAATGGACTAGTTTGTATTTACCACTAATATTTCAGTGAGACAAAAGAAGGTTTCACTATTTTTATCTGGTATTTCACACTACCTGCGATGACCTAATGACGTCATTAATTGCAGAAAACTTTGGACTAACCGTTTCCGTACTTTTTGTCTTTAAATTTTTGATTGAAAATTTTTTTCAACTATCGCTCGAAGCTTGTGAAAAGTACTGTGTGCTATTTTCTTCCTGCCTTTCCAGTTTCCAGATCCGGATTACAATAAGAATGTGGACAAAGTTGTTTTTTTTTAGGTGTTGGAGGAGAGGGGGGGGTGTGCCAGAGCTCACGACGTTATAAATAGTTGAGATTATAGTTAAAGGGAGGGAGTGGAGGGAAGCAGGAGATGAATGAAAGGGTTAAAAGTCAAAACGGATTATAAACCCTAGATTGAAATAAAAACATACCAGAGACAGAGACGTGCTTCAAATTCAATGCGAACACTAAAATTCTCCCCCACTATTTCCGTTCTTGAAGAAGCGCTACATAAACATAATGATCTCACCAAAAGTGGCGACGTTTCACGTTCCGAATCACGTGACTTACGTTACGCGCCCACTACGTAATCCATCGATCATTTAATCCACGTCAGCTCATTCCCGAGAGAAAATAAAAGCCAGTTTTCTAGACATAATAGTGTTCATTATATGATACAAATTGGATAATTATCTAGATCTATAAATTGTTCGTGGATAAGGTCTTATTTACAAGCACATTTCTCAAAGGAAAACCCTTTCTTCTTTTTTAAATTTTGTCTTTTTTCTTCTTCTTCCCGTAACGAAGGTATTTAAGGAACGATAATTAAATAAGACATTTAGCTTTGATATAACCTAACCTTTTTTTAAAGACCTTTTTTTTTTTAATTGAGTATTTAGGGTTTCTGATGTACGGACACGTAAGTATCGACAAGCTATGTAATTTAATAAGAACATACTTTTTTTTTTCACATTTTTTTTATAACTGCTGAATCTAATGTGTAAGTTCTTACCAAGTAATTTATTATTCTTTAGTTGGCAGCAGTGATCTTTCAATATGACGTCATCAACATTGTTAATTGTTTCTATTTATTTCAAACTCCCAATGTTCCTCCTTTCATGTTATTACGTTTTTCTATAGGCTCCATTATATTTCCTCCACACTTCTCCATATGTTTTTTTGTTTAAGTGATTGAAATATCGGTGTATTGTAGATTAAAGTTCTTTTTTTTTCTCCACCTATTCAAAAAAAAATAAATCATCGTACAGAATTGAAATTCTGTAAATTTCTCTAGAATGTAGTGAATAAATTTTGCACTCTACCAGATAAGAAGATGAACCCAGAAGAAAAAAAAGTTCCCAAAAAAACTATCAAAGATAGATATAAACTGTTTAAGTTTTTATTACCTTTGAGCTTTGAACTGATAACCAGCACTTAACAGGACAGATTTGGCTGGGTATTTTACTCAAGACATGGGTTTGTTATTCTATTTTGCTGAGTGTTAAGTATTTAGTTTAGAACTGAAGTCTTATAGAAAACTTAAATCGTTCACCCATCTTAATGGTGTACAGAATACAAAGGTATTGCATGTCCATCACATCGACCCTTACAGCCTTAACTTTTCTCAATAGGTGTCTTTTATATAGCTTATATAGGTCACTTTGTCTGGGTGGAATGTTATATACGTTAGTTCTCCCAATTCCCATTCTTGGATCAAGTTGAAACTTTTCACAATTATTCATTGTCGATAAAAATACATGAATCAAAAAGTTTAAACCAATATTTGTTAATTAATTAAATCGTAATTAATTCATTTTGTTTTATTTAGAAAATTCACTAAGCTTTAGGTAGATAAGTCTTGTGTAGAGAATTAGGACGTTCGTTAAAAAAAAAATTAAACTATAGACTTTTTTAAGACCTGCTATTTTTATAAGTACTTGGATAGCTCAGTGGCTAATACGCTGGCCTTATATCATGTCGGTTCGAGACATCGAGTTCGAATTACAACTCGAGCAACTATTTTTTTAAAATAGCTTTTGAAAAGACAGCTCGGAAACCTTCTCCCCATTACCCCCTCATCTCCCCTCTGGTTCGCCAAATCGAATGATAAAAGATCTTGAGACGATCACAATGAGCCTAAATGTCAGTCTTGGCGACCACGTCTTCTAGCTTTTGCCTGCAGGTATCACCGTCGCCGCCTCTGTCTTCGCTTTTCTACAAGGTTCACAGACTGTTTCGTTGTGTAGCCTCCTGGCTGTCACAAGAACGGCTTCCTTTACAAACCAACAGGGGCGTCTTTCACTTCCTGAAGCGACTCAGCCACACTTTTCCTAGACAACTTCTTGACCATACAATCACATACAGAGAACATACGCTGCTTCTTACCTTTGCTGAACCGTTACTCTAGACCAGTGCTTCCCAGACTGTGTTCTGCGGAACCCCAGTGTTCCGCAAGGGCTGAATAGGTGCTCCACGAACTACTGGAATAATGAACTAGTAGGCCACCACGTGAATTAATCTCTCTCTAATATACTCAGTGCTATTTTTGAGCTAAACACAGCACAAGCAGTTCACGTAAACTACTAAGTTTAAAACAACATATATCTGAGTTTATTGGTTGGTGCCCCCCACCTACCTTTTATTTTTTTTTACTCAAAACTGACCAAACCTTTTTTTGTTTTCATTACACCTAGATCTAGAATCTGGGTATTATCCATTTTATGTCATAAGATTAACTTTGAATGTTCCGCAAATACACGATCGAATTACGGTAACGCAAAGTTGTGTCTGACTCCCAGGTGAGATAAAAGTCTGTTTCAGTTTTTATGTTTTGAAATGAAAAGTTTTTCTAGATTCCCAATTCCTCCCCACAACGCATACAGTTGCCACACCTGCAGCCCTAGTAGAGCTAGTACTAACCAGTCTAGGTCATATTTTACAATCACGTGACTTATACCAAGAGAAGCCAATGAAGCCTTCTACTATTCGACAAACTCTTCACAAGATGAAACCTTAATTGATGGAACATGGCGCCATGACAGTTTTTTTATAACTTACAAGTAGAAGAGAACATTTATTTTTAGGGTGAAGGGGGAGGAGAAAGAGAGATAGTGATAGAGACACAGAAGAAAAGAGAGAGAGAGAGAGTCAATCAGACTGGACACAGAAGAAAAGAGAGAGAGAGTCAATCAGACTGGACACAGAAGAAAAGAAAGAGAGTCAGACTGGGAGAGATACACAGAGCGAAGGACTTTTGGCGGAGCCGTTTTGAGGAGAGAGAGAAAAAAGAGCCTTAGAGAGAGAGAGAGAAAAAGTGTTAAAGAGAGAGAGAGAGAGAGAGAGAAAAGAGTGTTAGAGAGAGAGAGAAAGACGGAAAGGTAAAAAGAAAGATGGCGGAGGAAGTGAACGTGTTTCTTGAGAGGAATATGTCTCTTGTGCATGTTTTTCTATGTTTTTTTCCTGTTTTTTTTCCCTGTGGTTCCTTTTTTCATATATTTGCGCGTGTTTGTTTTTCTCCTGTGTTATTTGTGTATATTTGTATGTGTTAGCCTTTCTGTGTGTGTGTGTATGCTTGTTTTTTTGTTTGTTTGTTTGTTTTTGTCTGTCCTGTCCTTTTTATTAAAATCTATTTTGTGCATTTGTCAAAAAACATAAAATCTGAAATAGTCGTGCCTCAGTTCATGGAAATTATTTTTACAACATAAACCTAATCGTATGGTGTAGAGAGACCATCAGCTTTCTGTTGAGTGCAGTCGACATTGAAGTAAACAGGAGACGAGCAACGTGACTTTGAATTATTTGTGAGACTTTCTAGCAAACTTCTCCATGTCACTCTCCAGTGTTTGACATCGACAAATAATGATATCATGCTCATGTTTAGAAAAATAATGAATTTAAAAAAAAAATAATTAGTGTAGAATTGGTTCAACGTATAACCATACAGGTGACTCTGTGAACAAATTGGGATTCTATGAGAGATTTTTGTTTTTACTTCTCTCTCTCTCTCTCTCTCTCTTCCCCCCTCTCTCTCTCTTTCTCTCTCCTCCCTCCCTCTCCTTCCATCTCTGTCTCTTCCTCTCTCTCTCTCCCTCTCCTTCTCCTTCCATCTCTGTCTCTTCCTCTCTCTCTCTCCCTCTCCTTCTCCTTCCATCTCTGTCTCTTCCTCTCTCTCTCCCTCTCCTTCTCCTTCCATCTCTGTCTCTTCCTCTCTCTCTCTCCCTCTCCTTCTCCTTCCATCTCTGTCTCTCCCTCCCTCCCTCTCCCTCTCTCTACCTCTCTCTCCCTCTCTCTCTCCCTCCCTCTCCTTCCATCTCTGTCTCTACCTCCCTCCCTCCCTCCCTCTCCCTCTCTCTCCCTCTCTCTCCCTCTCCCTCTCCCTCCCTCTCCTTCCATCTCTGTCTCTCCCTCCCTCCCTCCCTCCCTCTCCCTCTCTCTCTACCTCTCTCTACCTCTCTCTCTCTCCCTCTCTCTCTCCCTCCCTCTCCTTCCATCTCTGTCTCTCCCTCCCTCCCTCCCTCCCTCTCCCTCTCTCTCCCTCTCCCTCTCTCTACCTCTCTCTCTCCCTCTCTCTCTCCCTCCCTCTCCTTCCATCTCTGTCTCTTCCTCCCTCCCTCCCTCTCCCTCTCTCTCCCTCTCTCTCCCTCTCTCTCTCCCTCTCTCTCTACCTCTCTCTCCTTCCATCTCTGTCTCTTCCTCCCTCTCTCCCTCTCCCTCTCTCTCCCTCTCTCTCCCTCTCTCTCTCTCCCTCTCTCTCTACCTCTCTCTCCTTCCATCTCTGTCTCTTCCTCCCTCCCTCCCTCTCCCTCTCTCTCCCTCTCTCTCCCTCTCTCTCTCTCCCTCTCTCTCTACCTCTCTCTCCTTCCATCTCTGTCTCTTCCTCCCTCCCTCCCTCTCCCTCTTTCTCCCTCTCTCTCTCTCTCCCTCTCTCTCTCTCTCTCTCCCTCCCTCTCCTTCCATCTCTCTCTCTCCCTCCCTCTCCTTCCATCTCTGTCTCTCCCTTTCTCTCTCCCTCCCTCTCCTTCCATCTCTCTCTCTCCCTCCCTCTCCTTCCATCTCTCTCTCTCCCTCCCTCTCCTTCCATCTCTGTCTCTCCCTCTCTCTCTCCCTCCCTCTCCTTCCATCTCTCTCTCTCCCTCTCTCTCTCCCTCCCTCTCCTTCCATCTCTCTCTCTCCGTCCCTCTCCTTCCATCTCTCTCTCTCCCTCCCTCTCCTTCCATCTCTGTCTCTCCCTCCCTCCCTCCCTCTCCCTCCCTCTCCCCCCTCTCTCTCTCTCTCCTTTTCTTTCTTCTCTATTCTCGATTGAACGCTAAATAAACCAAGATGCTTGAGCTGTAGTAGCAATGACTGATCGCATGGCTCTACTTTGACAAAATGTCAGGACCCTACAATGAAAGAATGGTTTGAACTTGCAATGACAGAATGGAAGGACCGTACAATGACAGAATGGTAGGATCCTAAAATGATAGAATGGTAGGGTCTTGCAATGACAAAGTTTATGGCCTCACAGAGCCTCGAGGCTGAAGAGGCCTCGCGATTTTACGTACATCAACCACTCTTGTTTTGCTTTAATTATTTATTTCAAAAGTTCAGAATGGCGGGTCTGCCGTGTGTGCGTGTTAGTATTTTAATCCAATCTTTAGTTTCTATTTCTGTAAATGTTTTTTGATCTTTTGAACATTTCAAAGTCATTCACAAGGGAAGACAACACACTCACATTTTGTTGTAGCTGTTTAAATTTTGGTTAAAAACCGCAACCAAAAATATCTAGAGAGTAGTTGCCTCTTAAGCTGTTAAGTAGATTTTTTACTTTTTTTTTAGACCCGCTAACATGTGTGTGTAACTTAAGATGGCTGCTGAAGCAAAGCTGAAGACGTCTGGTCAATTAGCGCGTGAGATTAGAAACATATTGAAGTCACGTGTCTAGGTACATCCTTACACTTATTGAGATCTACAGTAGGTTAAGTTATTGCTTGAGGTGATAATCAGGTTTCTTGCCTGTTTGATGTTTTTTTTCCCCTCACTTCCTACTAGGTCTATATGGGCCAGTGCTTCTTAAGTGTTGCTACAAGTAAAACCAATCTAAGATGGGAAAAAAGTTAAAGATCTAAAACATAGATAGATCTAAACCCTTTTTCTCTCTGAGGCATTTTGCAAGCATATAATTATTTTTCTTTTTTTAAAAATAAAACAGCAGGGCCGGATTTAGAAGATTCCAGGCTGGGCGATAAACCCGGGATACTCGAAAAGAGAGGGGCCACCACAAAAAGGATTTTTAAAAATCTAAATTTGTATAGGTCATAAAAACGTGTACGCTCGTATATTTATATATTCTTTTCGCATTTTTACTGACAATACTTCAATCCTTACTTTTGTCAACTCTGTCGCCGTTAACATGTGTTCGCTTGTAGCGTGCTCGTAATATGCAAATCCTGCTCCGGATTTAAGGCAGTGGAGCAACTCAGAGCCTTACCCTCCACAAACTCAAATATATAATTTTTGTTCTTCATTAACATATGCCTATTAATTTTTTTTTTCTAAAAGGAGGAGAATTTAATTTAGATTGGTACTCTTTCTTTTAAAATATGACATGCTTTTAGATATAAGTATTATAATTAAAAGGGGATTTTTATTAAAGCTTTCGAAAAGGTGTAATCGCCTCCATAAAAAATTCTGCCCGGGGGCCTTTGCTTACTTAAATCCGGCCCTGTATATAATACTATATATAGCTTATTATAGATCTTTATATAGCTTATTTACTGACAATCGTTTCCTGCATTCTTTGCTTCTTGGTCTACTAATCTACTTTATGTTTACTTTGGTCTCACAGACTTTCTCTTTCCTTGTGGGTTCCAGTCTAGAGCTTGGCTTGCGATGTTGTCTGCTGATTCTTCGCATTGTGTGCCCAATCCAGATCCATTGGCGTCGTTTGATTTCATTTCTTGTTCGTGTTTGCAGAGAGATTTTGTTCCGCCATCTAAACATCAATTATATGTCACAAACATTTGTTGGTGCCTGGAGCTTGTCAGTATTGTTAATTGTTACTCTCGAAGTCGCTGCGATATATAATGATTTCACTTTTGTATTGAAGATTGCGAATTTTATTGTGCAAGAACATGTCTTTACACCGAGACCAGTCGTTCTAGAAGGCCTAAGCATTGACCTGCGACGTCGCAACCTGTGGGCAGTTTAGACCAATTGATCGTTGCCACGTCACAGGTCAGTGTTCAGGTCTTCTATAACGATTGGTTTTGTTTGGACTGCTAGATCTGATTTAGGGTGTTAAAATCATATATTTACTTATCACCCCGTGCTTCTGTAAAGTTTCAATATAAAATTTGGACGTATACATTTTATAATATTATAATGAAACTAGTGGAATAGTTCACCAATGTCGTCTAGTATTTCATCTTCCTTTTAAGATATACTGACCCCAACCCTTGAAACTTACCTAGGGGTTATCAGACACCTACACGCCTACGGGAGGACTACAAGGAGGACAAAGCTTTACCAAGGAGGACACCTTTAAAAAAAATTAGGCTTACTATGTATTTGATGAAACATGTCAGGACACCAAAGGCTGTAAAACCACTTTATTAAGCATTTATTTCTCAGACGAAGTGACTTTTCACAGTACCGGTAGTGTGTTATCGTGCATGCTATATTAGTGTGGAGATTCAGATTGTACTTAGTAAAAAGAAATACATCTCTTCTGTAGTTCGCAAGGGAGTAACATGTTTCTCCTGAACAGTTTTAACTTATTTATGCGTTTTAGGTTCACAGCATGAAATTTTCGCACTTTAAACCAATGCCTGCTGGTCGGAAGACAGGACCCTAATAAGAAGGACATGTCCTCTTTTACATAACGTCTGTTATTTTAATCCTACCAGTGATCCCGAGCAACGCATGAGTGATTCTGCTCAAACCCAAAAAGTGTCATATGTAGTACATCATCCCAACGTCTGTTGTCCAAAATTGCAAACCAACACATGGGAAATATTTGACTCAAAACAACTTTTCAAGTGCATGAATAAACAAGCATAAACAATTATAGTTGAAAACAATCGTAAACAATTATAAACAGGAACATCTAGCAAAATTTATTTTAGAATCAAACTTAATGATTAGATCTATGTGTTTAATGGTTCGATGTTAACAACTGCGAGTCGTGCTATACGACACCCAATCCCTTCATTTAGTTTTATTTTATGAGTTTCAGATATTTTTACCTGGCTCCAAACGCTGATTCTCTTTTTAGATTGTTGAGGAAAAAAAGTTTGTTAAAGGAGGAGGGCGATGTGACACGACATAAGAAATAAGAATTGGTTATGAATATCAAAAACTGGGTTTACATAATTTATATTATTAATAATGTCTATGAATAATTGACATGAATTATGTAAGTGCCTTACAACCAAAATTTTCAAATTGTTTTCTATCTACAAAATAAGTAGATTTTTTTTTTTTTTTTTAAATTAAATAAAAGAAATCTATGAATATTTTAAACTCAATTCAGCGAGGGTCAAGGACACAACAACACTGAAGTTAAAAAAGGAAAGAGAAATCTGATAAGAATCTCTAATAAAATATTTTACGCTATTTAGAAACTAGGAGATGAACTCACAGAGATAAAAAGGTGATACTGACAGGAAAGAAAGAGAGAAAATCAATATCAACAAAGTGAATAATAGGAAAAAAAAGAACGCCTTATTTTTTTTATTCTTGTCTGCCAAAGTTTTAACGAGATTCTTATCACAATGCAAATCATTTGAAGATGTATAGTGTGGAGCTTTCATGTTGTAAATATTTTTATAGTTGTGTTGTTTTACAGTTCTTTGTTGGATCTGTTTTGTCTTGGTTTTAAATGTTTTTATCAATTTTTTCTTTTATTTTATTGTAAAGTTGTTTTTAAATTAATGACATTTTTGCTTCTTTTGTGTCTGTGTGGAAGTCTTCAGAGTGGACAACAGGAAACGTTGATAAGAGAGAAATGTAGGACTTTCTTTCTTTCTCTCTGTCTGTCTCTCTATCTGTCTCTCTGTCTGTCTCTCTCTTACTCTCTTCCTGTCTCTCTCTCCCTGTCTGTCTTTCTCTCTCTGTCTTTCTGTCTGTCTCTCTCTTACTCTCTCCCTGTCTCTCTCTCTGTCTGTCTCTCTGTCTGTCTCTCTCTTACTCTCTCCCTGTCTGTCTTTCTCTTTCTGTCTCTCTCTCTGTCTGTCTGTCTCTCTCTGTCTCTGTCTCTCTCTCCCTGTCTGTCTGTCTCTCTCTGTCTCTGTCTCTCTCTCTCCCTGTCTGTCTCTCTCTCTGTCTCTCCCTGACTGTCTTTCTCTCTCTGTCTCTCTCTCTGTCTGTCTCTCTCTCTGTCTCTCTCTGTCTCTGTCTCTCTCTCTCCCTGTCTGTCTGTCTCTCTCTCTAAATGTGTAAAATGAACTAAGGTTTGTTCTTTAAATTTCCTGTTGAATTATTTAACTCCCACTGATGCCATGCAACTCTACTGAGGAATGGGCTGAGTGGTGGCTAAGTGGTAAAGCGCAAGGCTTCCGAAGCCAGGGTTATGAGTAAAGACTGGGGATTGTAAGGCGCCACTGAGTCCACCAAACTCTAATGGGTACCTGACTTAAGTTGGGGGACGTAACGATGATTGGTCGTTGTGCTGGCCACATGACACCCTGCTCTTTAACAATTGGCAAAAGAAAAAGATGATCTTAACATCATTTTCCCCACAGATCGCAAGGTCTGAAAGGGAAAAATTATTCTATGAATATTTGTCTATGTCTATTTTAATAACTGGTTCGAAGTCAATTGAGAGTTTAATTTCAACATTCTTTAATTGCCAATTTTAATTATCTATAATTTTTCAATGGCTATTCAGGACAGTTACCACGTGAAGACTCCTAGCGAATCAATGCAACTTTACTGAGGGTATCATAGTATTAATATATGTGTATTACTGTGTGGTTTATCGTGTCAACTTTTTATTTACAAATTTGAAGTCAGTTTGGCCTTTAATTTCAATGTTTCAGAAGAGCTTTTTAAAAATCTATTATTTTCTAAATTTAGTCACAACAATTACCATGTCAACATTGCAGTCATCGTATGAATATTGCACTTATCATATAAATATTGCACTTATCATATAAATATTGCACTTATATAAATATTGCACTTATCATATAAATATTGCACTTATCATATAAATATTGCACTTATCTTATAAATATTGCACTTATCATATAAATATTGCACTTATCATATAAATATTGCACTTATCATATAAATATTGCACTGCATCTTAATTCTATTTTCTATTTATTATTGTCTAATGGACACAGTATTCAGTAAACATTAGTATCTATATCTTAAAACTTCACTCATCAATATCAACACCAACTAATCACTACTTTCTCATTTCAAACCTTAAAACTTAAGTGAATAGATCTGTTTGTGTTTTTGTTTCCTTGACGATTTGACCACTCGACCACTTCATCAGACAGAACGCCTCCCACCCCTCCCCACTTTAGTCACCGCTATGTTGATGATTACCGGGTAAAGTTTAACTAATGGCGAGGCTTGGGGTCAGCGGTCACTTAACTTCTGCCCTTATGGTGACTACAAGTCTGGGATTCTGAGAATCCGAAGATGAACTACTAAGATAGATCATGTAAGATAGATGCGACCTACATATCTGTATAGATGAAACACATAAATATCTATCTATCAATTTCCGACGTGACAAGGTCAAGCATTACCAGGACTCGCTACTGGAATCGTCTCCCCCTGTTTTGTCTATTTACATTTCTTATTGATTACATCTTAGCAAGGGCTATAAGATTACCTCCCCTTAACTATTTCAATTTTTTTTTTGTATGTGTTTGCTTAAAACTAGAAAATTAAATATCTCTGAAAAACTCAATCTTTATCAGATCTCCTCGTGTCTAATGGCTCTTTTCTATTCGCGATCTATAACAGTGTTTATTTCTTATATCGAATTATTCCGAATCATTTCTACAGTTCAATGTCTTGTTGAAATGTTATATTTGAATGCTACGTAAATTTTGCACGATGGCTAATCGTAAGGTCCAATGTTACACTAATCTAATTTTGTATTCATTTATGCCAATAAAATAACTTCGAGTAAAAAAACAAGTAAAAAGTTCTCCTTCAGACCTTGTGGTCTATAGTGCAGATGATGTAAAGGTCATCTGTTTCTGTGGCCTACGATTAACGAGGGAGTCACGTGTCCTGCACAACGACCAACCTACTCAGAGGCGCCCAAATATCCCATATTAAAAATCCCATTCTTCACCAGGATTCGAACCCCTGGTCCAGAAGCCAAGCGCTTTACGGCACAGCCACCGCGAAAGCCAAGATTGATTTAAAGATGTGTGAATAAAATATCTTTGTAATTTAAGGGAAAAAGAGAAGTTGTTTAGGGACTCAGACTTGGCAGCTGTGTGCCATACCCAAGCAGAAAGCTTCTATGCCAGTTACGAAACAGTCCTCGTAAAACTACTTGACAAGAAACCTTTTCAAATACATTGTACAACATAACTGAATCATTGCTAAGGCTTTTCACTGTCCAAGTTCCTGGCAAAGACTTAAACTTAACATTGCAGACGATTTTGAAAGTGAGGTTAACTCAAAACGAGGCTGTTTTTTTATTCTCCTGTCGTCTTGAAGCTTTCAGACAGTGACGTCATTCAGGCGTTAGGTCAGGGACAAGCAAAAATGAAAAACAAGAATGTAAATGTCCATTTCATAAATTGTTGATATATTTACTGTCTAAAAAAAAAATCAAAGAACCATTATGTCTATTAACATTTTGTTAAAAAACAATAAATCTTGAGCCTTAAGATGTGGAGCTAAACTTAAACATGACAGAAGTCATCTAGAAAAGTTAAAGCAATTACTGGAGGTCAATGTACACTACCAGAATTGAGCTAAAAATTACTTAAAGTGGACCAATGATCGTGAAAATGTCAATGGGAAACATCAGGTTTCAGTCCATTTGTGAGGCTTCTTAAAGTTCTCATTACTTAGTCTTGGCATCTCAGAAGGATGTAACATCTTAAAACTATGTTGGTTCTAATTCTGGTCTCCTTAGTCCCCAGCGACTATGGGTCATCTCATAGAAATTAGATGAATGCGTAGCTGTGGTCAGAATGATGTCGCCCTCAGTTCCCCCCCCCCCCTCTCCAGGCAGCTGATGTGTCATAAGGAACGGCACGTGCTGATACAGTATCGGATCAGCGTCATCGCAGTCTCTGTCAGGCCCGGGTACACTATTCTGCCTCAACGTGGCACTCGGGTGGAAAAGATCACTTAAGGAAGTGATTAGGCTAAATGAATAACAAAACAAACTCCCGTGGGAGTGTACAAGGGAATGCGAGAAGCTTTCCCATTGCACAGTTGAAAGAGAGCTTCCAAGTCGCTGTCGATAATTCATGCGCCGTTCCTCAAGTGACCGTTACACAAATGGCGAGTCCTGCACGGTTAGCTTGGTAAAACATAGGAAAATGGCAGGGGTTGCCGGTGTGCTCGGCCTTCGGCCATGTATTCTAGTCCAGAGTGCCAGATACATCGGAAATAGCAATGAAATATATAGGCATTCACTTGGACCTATTCCAGACAGAACGGTTTGTTCAAGCAGGCTTACACACCTAGAGTTCGAAGAGACTTGGGCTCAACTCTTTAGACAATCACACGGCTCTGCCAGGGGGTTGCACTTTGTGCTGCAAGCTACCTAAGCGTCGCCAGGTCCTGATTTTTTCCTCAGGTTTGACTCTCGAAGCCTCTCCCATGTTTGGGTATAGTTGAGAGGCAGCAGAGGTTTGAATTCAGTTTTCTTTATCCTAGATGGGTAGCCAGCCAAAACTAATGAGCCCCTCATGCCCGGAACTTACTGGTTTAGGAGCAAGTTACTTGCCCTTGCCCTGCTTGGTCGGTGAAAACTATGCCGCCGAATCAGAGCCACACGTGAAGGCCAGAAGTTGGACTGTGAGACGCATGCCATTGAAAGTATTTTATAGGCGGTGAAATGATTATATTCCGTTACAACTTTTGGCAATGATTATCTTACGGAACGTAACTTCTTAAGCCTTAGAGGTATGTAACAGTTTAGAAATAAGTAACACAGAAAGCACAAGAGCACACATCGCCACAACAGCATGAGAAAATAAGAGATGCTAAAACATCTATATCACACCCACTACTTTACAATGGAGTTCGTCATAACACCCAAACACACTAAAGACACTGTAATACTGTACTGAAAGATCCCCGTATTGAAAGATCACCGTATTGACAGATCACTGTATTGAAAGATCAATGTATTGAAAGATCAATGTATTGAAAGATCAATGTATTGAAAGATCAATGTATTGAAAGATCATTGTATTGAAAGATCAATGTATTGAAAGATCAATTATGCCAATTAAATAATGAAATTATTTGGTGCAACAAGCAAACGAGCTTGGACATTCGATTCTACAGGGGGGGGGGGGGGCTGACATTTGATTCTACAGGGGGGCAGACATTCGATTCTACAGGGGGGGGGGGGGGGCAGACATTTGATTCTACTTCTTCGAACCGGATACACCAAATAGCCAGCTATTTATAGTTATCGGCGGTGGATAAAAATCATGTATTGAAGAAGGTGAACAGAGAGTGGCAGCTTAGCTCTACACTTTACTGTGTACAACCGTGGCACCTACACGTGTACGTACTTGGTGGCCTCTACATTGATTGGGCTACACATAGCTGACAATGTCACGTTGACCGACGCTCAGTCTAACCCTGCCAGGAATATAGGGGTCATCCGTTAGTGACGTCCGCACAAAAACTGACTTAATGAAATCCCATCCGCGTTCACCCGGACCATATGAAACTATCCCACCCACTCTTTTTTTTTTCTTCACTTTTTTTTAACAACCATTGATATTTACAATCCTTTCAATTTAGTCCGGTACACACACACACACACACACATACTCTCTCTCTCTCTCACACACACACACTCCATCTGAGCAGGCGTTTTAATTGGTTGACGCCTTTCTTTATTAAGATTCATGCTGACATTCAATGTCTCTAAACATAAACGTTCGCGCTGAAGAGCGTGAGGCTGTTGCTCAATACAAATAAAATCTGTCACTGCCACATTTGTTTTTATTTAGCTCGTTTGCCACTTTCCATGTCAGCATTTCTAAAGGAATAATTTTTTAGTAGGTCGTGTATTACGAAACCCTGGTTTTACAGTATCTTTACGACTTTTAGTTGTCTAACCTTTAGTTATGTATCTCTGTAAGCACGCGCTGTAAGCTAACCAGCATAAGTGTCCACGGAGAATTCCTGTGAGGTCATTTGACCTGATTCTTCCCAAGTCCAGAAACAAGGAACGGCTTTTCGCCATTACACATGTTTTGATGGGGGGTCCATCAACTGACAAGGTTTGATATATCAATTTAT